>JAQZBX010002886.1:0-68621 GCA_029593785.1 Cabassous unicinctus
AAAAAAAAAGATTCACTCAGCTTTTTCTCAAAGATGTTTATGGATTACATTGGCATACATTAGTTCCCTATCATATCTACTCCACCTAGGCAATTAAAAATTTTGAAGGTAAGGAATGCATAAGAATTGAATAACAGTGAAAACTAATGTTAATGATGTCATTTTTCACATATATTTTTCAAAGTACTTTTATATTTCACTTTCATATCCAGTCAAAAAGAAATACGTAAGATATCAAGAGCCCCATTTTTAGATAAGAAAAGGACACTTAACAGCTAAGTGATCTACTCAGACTAACACACCTATATAATAAAAGAACCAGGACTACTCTGCTATTTTATTTGTAGTTCCTTATATTTGATAAATACTTTAGAGTTCACAAAGACCATTTAGACATATTATCTGATGCTCAGAATACAGTGAGATAGAGGCAACAGGGATCTATGCTTACCCCATGGAGGTGCTACCAAGGGGTTGAGTTGGAACTCAAGTCCAGGTATTTGCAGAAATATTGCAGAGCAGAGGGTTCTTTACCTGCCTAGGGATATTTATGCATCTGTCCACTCTCACTACATTCTCCTGACAACTAGTGCTTCTCTTCTCATCCAGAAGGCAAGAGCAGGAACTGACACATTCTTACATGAAACCATCCCCACAGTCACAGCTGAGTGGTTCAAAGGATGGGCATCTATACAAGTGAGGCCAATCTGAGTCTCAAGGGAAAAAAATCATCACTCTCCTTCCAGTGAAAGGAGCTGTGGGATATCAGTTTGGGAGCTGCCAGCCAGCAAGCTTCCTGCCAGTAGAGGAAGTTAGTGTCCAAAGATAAGGAAGTCATCAGAGAGAGGCATAGATGAAAAAACCTTGGCAGTTACGGAACCCATTCATTTACTTGATCTCATTTGAAACCTCACTTTAAGGTAACTGCCATTATGATGATTTAGAGATGAGAAAAATGAGGTTAAGGAAGGTTAAGAAATCATTGTAAATAATATAAGTCAAGACTCAAATCCAGTTCTTTTCACCACAAATTCCATTGTTTTTCAACTGTACCTCATACTCCTAATTTAATGGGGAAAGGCTAACACATTGAACACTTAGAGAGAAAATAATCATCTATAAGCAAGTTTTTCCTATCACCAAGAGTTTTTGAGTGTTTTAAATGCCTTTTGAGGTGATTATAATTAGTAGTAGTATGCAATTTATCAAAAAACATAATAAATTACAAGTAATGATCATTGAATTTAAAAATGATTTTTTAGTAATATCTTAATGAGATAGATGAAATTAGCTTTTTAAAATGGTATATCTTGTAGAAAAATTATACTTATTGCTGGAAGAGAGAGGGTACAGCATTTGTTTTCATAGATGTAAGTGCAGAGAAACATATATCCACATAAGCCAAAAGATGACAATGGAAGGATTTTATGAGATTGGAGTTACTCACTTCTTTGAAATTCTTCTGAATTTTGTGCCAAAAATTGCACAGTCATCTTTCATCAAAATTAATTTTCATGACTTTTCATCTGTCAACTCTATTAGGGCATTGTGAGATTTTGATGAAACCAAACAACTTATAAAAAGATTATTAACTTTCTTAAAACATAAACACCAATATTTCCATTTGTCTATTGTTTAACACCCTGTAGACTTTTACACCCAGAAGCAATATACCATAGGGATGAGCTAAAGTTATGTTCTTCTCTTGTCAAGTGGCAGAAGGATGACTGTGTAAATGAAGATGGGAAAGGAGAACCTGCATCTCCATTACAGGCAAGTGATTGACTGGAGGAGAGTGCATATGGAGGTTTATTTCCTTAAAAATATATCCAGGCCTGGGTACTTCTTGGAAGGACTTTGCATATTGCTCAAGGATACATGTATACCCTGCAATCAAGTGATTTATGTCCTTGCTTCCATTCTTGTTCCCTTGCAGTGCATCCAGCAGTCTCAGTTATTTCATGAAATTTAAATCAGATCATGTCACTTCCCTGCTTAAAACCCTTCAATTACTTCTGTTTTCTTTTAGAATAAAGTCCAAATTCTTCACAAAATGCAGTATGACCTAGCCTCTGCTTTCTACTAGTCTTCCTTTACTACTATCTCTGGAAACACTCACCTGCTCTCTGCCAAGCTTGTTCCCACCCCAGGGCCTTTGCACTTTCTCTTTCTTCTATATGGTGCTTTCTTCCCCAACATCTTCATATGGCTGATTCCTTCTATTTATGTGTCATTTCAAATGACATCTCTTTGAGAGGCTTTCCCTGCCTAGTCTATCTGAAGAACTGCCCCTTTCCCATCTCCTTACCCTATTTTATTTATACCATTTCTCATAATTTAATTTTCTTTTGGTTCATTTATTGTCTACCTCTTTCCATTGTCTAAAGACCCAGTAGAACAGTAATACTCTTTGTGCTTTTCACCTATGTAACCTCAGTGCCTAATACAGGGCTTGAACATAGTAAATATGTCTAATATATATTTGTTGAAGAATGAATGGACAATCTGCATTACCTATTTTGAATAAATTAATTCATTAACTTTGTCAACAAAGATTTATTGAATGTCTATTATTTTCCAGTCCTGTTCTAAGTGATTGGAATACATCATTAAAACAACAAATAAATATGACTCCTTATGGAATTTAAATTCTATCAGGGGGAGACAGAATATAAAAAATGAAGAAGCAAATTATCTGATATGTGAAAAGGATATGGATAAAAGAAACAGAAGAGCCAGATAAATGAAGGAGAAAGAAACAGAGAGAATGAGAAGCAGGCAGTACTGTTGTCATTTTAAATAGGGATTAGCATAAGCCCTTTTGAGATAGTGATTAATGAGCAGATACTTGATAGAAGATTTCTCTGGGAATAGTATTTCAGGCAGAGAGACAATTAGTGCAAAGGTCCTAGGGTGAAAGGATGCCTGGTGTGTTCAAGGAAAATAAGGAGACCAGTGTGAACCAGTCTGTGAGTGAGAGGAAGTGTAATCGATGTCAGAGAAGCAGTGGGGTGGGGGCAATTGGTCATGTAAGACCTTGTAGACCATTGTAACACCTTTGCATTTCACTCTAATTTATATGGGGAGCCACTGGAGAATTCTGAGCAGAGGAATGATACAATAAAGTTTTTAATTCTAAAGTATGACTCTGTTGTCTTTCAAATAGACAGTAGAGGGGACAGGTAAGCTGGGAGATGAGTTAGGTGGCGATTATAACCAATCCAGTGATTCATAAATTTGATGCACATTAGAATGATTTGGAGTGGATTGAAAAATCCTGGTGCCCATGTCACACTCCATAACAATTAAATCAGAATATCAAGAGGTGGAAGCCAGAATTTAGTTTTTAAATATCCTCAGGTGACTCCAAGATGCAGCAAAGTTGGGATGAATAAACGAGGTCAGAGATGATGGTGACTCAAATCAGGGTATTAAGCAAGTGTCCAAATTCTGAAGATATTTTGAAGATTTCAGCAGGATTTCCTGACAGATCAGATATAGAGTATGATAGAATGAGTGCCAAGGGTGGCACCAAAGCTTTTTGCCTGAGGCACTCGAGCCATGTATTTGCCCTTAGCTGAAGTGGAGAAGACTGTGCATAAAGCAGGGTTGCAGAGGCTGTCTCTGAAGGTCAGATTTGGACATGATGTGTTTGGGCTGCTTCATGAGTGGTAAGACATGAAGGATGCCAGGGCTGGAGATATAAATTGGAGAGTTGGAGGCAAATAAGTGAAACTTAGTAGTATGAAACAGGGTAAGTGTGAATAAAAAGGGAAGAGACCAAAGACTAAGCCTTGGGGTATTCTATTCTTAACAGGTTGGAAAGAGGAGGAAGAGCTGAGAGAGGAGACTAGTAGTCATCTCTAGGTGACTGGGAGTTGGAAAGAAAACAAGGAGTATGTGATTTTATGGAAACCCAGTGAAGAAAGGATGTCAGTGAGGAAGGAATGATAAACTGGGTCAAATGTGGCTGATGCACCAAGCAAGGTGAGGGTTGAAACCTGTTTAGGATCATTGGTGACTTTAACAAGAACAGTTTGGTGAAATGGTGAGGGTGAAGGCTTGAGTAGAGTAGTTTTTTTGAGAGATTAAGAGGAAAGGAATTGGAGACATTGAGCCTAGAGAATTCTTTTGAGGAATTTTGTCAAAAGTACAGATGAATGGGGAAGGTGGGGTCAAGAAGAATGTTTTTCTTTTCTTTTTGTTTCTTACTTTTTAAGTTTTACTTTTTAAAGTTTTTTTTTGGTTTTCCACAAGAAGCATACATTGTCTTGTGTATTTGGGTTTTCTAGGTAAATAGAACTGACAGAATAAATATGATTATATATGGATATATATGGAGAGAGAGAGTTTTTCATAAGAATTGTCTCACATGCCATGGGGATTGAGAAGGCCAAGTTCCATAGGATAGATCATGATTCTCACTGAAGATGAAGTTGAATTCCCGAGGGGAAGCAGGCTGGCTGAAGTAGAGAGAGAAATTCTTTTTTCTGACAGCTGAAATCTTCAGTTCTGGCTTTTAGGCTTCCATCCATTTGAATGAGGAGACTCCTTTCATTACTGAAGCACTCTCCTTTGTTGATTGTAGATGCAGTTAGCTGCACATGCAGTCAGCCATCAATGCAATCAACTGACTAATGTTTTAAACCCATCTACACAGAATGCTCACAGTAACAATCATGCCAGTGCTTGCTTGTCCAAACAGCTGGACATTGTAACTGAGCTGTGTTGACACATGACATTAACGATCACATCTTGTAAGGAGAAAAATCCTTCACAGAGTATTAATAAGAAAAGCAGATTCCCATCCTTTGTTTCCTCACCTGTGAATTTGGAATAGGTCTAGGACTTTGCTCACTAGGCTTTTAACCAATTAATGTTCCATGACAACCACCTTATGGATACCAGGTATTAAGGACATGGCAACATGTGCCCTGCCCTTTGGGAAGACAGATGTTTCCAAATGCAACTAAAATTAATAATGACATATGCAATGGTGGAGATATGGGCAATTTTCTGGGGCACATAGAGAAGGCACAATAACACTTCCTGGGGAACATGTCTCCATAAAATGGAGATGGGATGGAGTTGGTGAGAATGGGGGACATGAACTTCTGAGTACTGGAACAGGATAGAAAGTCATGGAAGGATGAGGGAATATAGCATTTGGGGACCAGCAAGAAATCACTGGGGCTGGACACAGAGTCTGTGAAGCCCACCAAATGTGGGGCAGAAGCCAAAAGGGTGAAAGCTAGTTCACAAGGGCCTTGTCCATCCAACTAAATATATAGGATTCTAGGGTTTTCTGCTCTGGTTGCACATTAGAATCCCCATGGAATCACTCATGAATTTCAGTGGCCAGACTTTCTCCAGGTTCATTGAAACCAGAATCACTGGGATGGGGACCAGCCTGGACAGTTGGGGCATTTTATATGTTTAAAGTTTCTGAAGGGAGTCTAGAAGGGAGCAGTATTGAATTACCTGAGACTTTCAACAGGGAACTGATCATAAGTGATTTGTGTTACACAATGAAAACTAGAAATATTTGTTTGACATGAAATAAGTACCAGAGTGGCTGCATCACACCTTCCCACCAGCAGTGAATGATGGAATCTAGTTTCCCAGCATCCTCACTGGGATTTGGTGTTGTCACTACTTTTTTTTTTAACAAATCATTTTTATTAATAAAGCATAAATCCATCCAGAGTGTTCAATCAATGGTATTTGTTATAATCACATCCTTGTGCATTCATCACTTCAATCATTAATAGAGCTTTTTTAATATTCCAATAATAATAATAATAAACAAAAAACAGATGAACAAAACTCATCACCTCCCAGTCTCTCTATGCTTCCCCTGCCATACATAGCTGCTATTCTGTTTCTTTCTAGTTTATTTGTATAAAAATTATTTGTATAAAGTGTACAAACACTGTTATATATGCAATATTATCCATACTAGTATTTCACAAGACATTTCACTAATGTTATATAGCCCCATGTTACATTTTAAAGCTTTTCTTCCAGTAATATATGAATCCTTAGACTTTCCTTTTCAACCACTGTCATAACCATATAATAGCTCTGCTAGTTACAAACACTATGATGTGCTTTCACCATTTCCTTTCATTTCCAAGTATTTACAACCAACCTTTTCACCAATTCTGCAGAAATTAAACCTCAGCTTTCCATTCTCTACCCTCATTCTATTTTCTGGTGACCTATAGTCTAATTATTAACTCCAGGAGTTTACAGAATATATTTAGTTCATAATAACACATAGAGTATTTGTCCTTTTGTGTCTGGCTTGCTTCACTTAAGAATATAGTTCCCTGTTGAAGTAAAGAAACAGCCAGTAGAGGGAGAGCTAAGTGTATGCAACATAAATATAAGTATGTGTGATTTTGCCCATACAGATAAGTAGAAGATCCAATATTAATGATAGTGTTGGCATTGATTTTGTTTATTTTGAACTTTATGTTGGTATTTCTATGGTTTTCTTATGAATGAGGTCCATGATGCCCAAAGTTCAAAGCAATGTTTAAGGCCACAGTCTAAATATTCATCTTCATTTCTTCCCACACTTGTACCTCTTTGCTTTCTGAATCTCCACTTTGGACTCAAAACATGCCTCAGGTTCTAAAGATTGTCCTCATAATAGCTGTCTGCCTTCTAAGGTAACATACTACCTGAAAATGAAGGCACAAAGAATAATACCCTTTTCCCTGGGGTTGATGTGATTGCTTGGGTTGCCAGACAGAGCAGAGTGGAGCAAGTGTTTTCTGTTTTACTGTTGTTGTTTGTAACCTAGGTATAAAATTAAAGTTCCAGAAAGAGTTATTTAAAACTATATGACAATCATTTCTATATCAAGCAACCCAATGTTTTATTTTTAAGGAAATTTATTTTGCTAAATTTTAAGATTTTTAAAATCAAAAATCAGTTTATATTTCTCATCTCCAATCATCCATCAGTCCAGTGAGATCTTATATTTCAGTGCCTGGGAAACAGCCTTTGGTGTCCCTTGGGGCTGGGATATTTTTGCTAACTCCCCATTCCTTAAATGTAGGTTTCACATAGTAACTTCCTTCCAAAGAGTACAGTTTGGAAAGGGTGGGGGATAGTGTGATGATTAGGCTAATGTTTCAACTCAGCCAGGTAATTGTGTCCAGTTGTTTGGTCAAGCAAGCACTGCACCCATTTTAATACTAGGACATTTATGAGTTTCAGTCATCAGTGAGTTTACTGCATAGATGGCTGATTACATCTGCAGTAAACCAGGCCCCACCACCAGGGCCTATGCGCAGGGGCACTATCAGGCCCCATGAGCAGTTGTGCCACCAGGCCCCATCCCCAGGCCCTTCACATGTGCATGCCTTCAAGCCCCGTGCATGACTGCACAGTATGCAGCAAGATGATGACATAACAAGAGAGTGACACAAGGAAGAGCCAAGACAAGATCTGCCAAAAAACCAGGAACTAAGGTGGCACAGGTGGCAGAACACCTCTCTCCCACATTGGAGGTTCCCATGATTGAATCCTAGTGAAGACAGGAGGAGAAGTATGAAAAGAGAGGGCACAAAACAGACAGAGCATTCCCTGGTGAATGGACACAAAAAACCCCAGCAGAAACAGGATGAGGGGAGGGGGAGACTAAAATAAAAAAAGAAGAAGAATCAATATATCAGTTAAGGCAGCATCTGTTTCCCCCCAAATGAAATAGAGATCATCTGAGTGAATGCTAGCTTTAACTTCTAGTTTAAATGCCTTCACCAAATATCTAAAAATAAATAATAATCTGTACAGATGCTTACTTTTTTTTTAATTAAAAAATTTTTTTTTAAATCCTACTTAGATTACATAAATTTAACAAATAAAATATAGGGATTCACAAATACCTCACTCCCCACACCTCCCACATACTTTTTTAAAAATCATATTTTGCATGCATGAACCTATTTGATCCTCATAATGAAATACTGGTATTAGTAATTTCATCATTTGCATTT
Organism: Cabassous unicinctus; assembly: GCA_029593785.1. Lineage (NCBI taxonomy): Eukaryota > Metazoa > Chordata > Mammalia > Cingulata > Chlamyphoridae > Cabassous > Cabassous unicinctus. Next base: position 8,010 of record JAQZBX010002886.1, read on the forward strand.
TATATGTGGAAAAACTGAGGCACTGAGATGATAGGTAATTTGTTCCATATTACATTGAGGTATTGAAGCAGGACCTAAAATCCAGGCCTTCTGACTCCAAATCCTGAGTGATTTCTACTATACCATTCACACTCTGGACTATAAGCCCACATAGGTAGACACCTTCCCCATTTTGTTCTCTGCTGTTTCCCCAACATTCACAATGCCTGGCAAATAATAAATACTCAACAAATACTTGTTGGATGAAAGAATGAATATAATCTTTAATATTATTAAATTATCCTACCATCTAAGATATATTTAAGAGGTACACTTCATTCCTTCAACAAATATTTATTAAGGGTTTAGTATGTGCCAAGTGCTTTCCACATTTATTAAAAGGAGGCCATAACTTTGTACAGTATTTTAAGTGTTTTTGTTATATTGTGAAAAGAATCAATCTGCATTAAAATGAGTGCATTTTATTGTATATAAATTATTCCTTATGGAAGTCAATTTAAAATAACATTATCCTTATTAAAAGAAGAATTCAGCCATAAAACAATGCTAATGGATAAAATACCCTTTAAAGAACTTTGCAAATTCAAACACATTATTTTAGGCTAATAGTGCTGCATTTGGGAGGATATTAAAGGGAAATGAGAATACTGTTTGGAAGGGTTAATGATATGACCAAGATAGGGTGAAATGAGCTTCTGACTAAAGGAAAAGAGGTAGGGTAAAGGAACAGAATATTGGGATTTCTTCACAAACCCAGTCAATTCTGCATCAGATGCAGAACAAATGCTGTGAAAGTATGTATTTCTAATTCTGTCCTTTTTAAAATTTTGTTTTGTTTTTCTTCTGAGGGCATCTAAGTGTTTGCAGGCATTAGGCCACTTTTGAGTTCCTAAGTATAATTTTATAAAGTTGATATTCTTCCTACCAACAGCCTTCACTCTTATGAAATGCCTTTCTTTGACAGTTGAAAGAGCACCTGATTTGGGGCCACTGCTCTTCACTTTGTCACACTCCCAAGTTCCACAGGGTTTGATCAAATAGCTTCTAGCAGAGGCTGCTTGGGGTAATGAAAGGAGCTCTGAACTTGGAGTCTGAAGCTGAGTTTGGGTCCTGACTGCTAGTATATTATTATACAGTTAATAATATACCAAGTTCCTTGTTCTTGGACAAGTTCCTTGTTCTCTCTGCTTCAGTGCCCATATCACTAGTATTCTTTATTTGATTCTAATGTATGCAGTTGTTCTATTATAGGACTAACTATTGCATTTGTTTCATCTCTGTTATTTTACTTTCAGAAAGACAATAAGGACAAAGAGGAAAAGAAGATTGTGAGTAATCAAGAGTAACTGTCCAAAGTAAAAGGAAAGCAATTCTGTTCAACCTTCCCATATCTAGCTATATATGCAGACTCTCATTTAAAAGATGATACTCTTAGGCTCAGTGTACGTGAATTTAAATAAGTACTAATAGCAAAATGTAAGTGCTAACCACAGAGTTGAAAGATAGCAGGTGAAATAAACCACATATTCAAACCTTGCCTGTCTCAGGAATAAATTTTGACTCTTTTCAATTGCTTCTGAACAGAATCCAAATTTTTGCAATATAACCACCATCACTGCCTCCCTTTGGGCAATGAAGACCTAAAAATAATATGAGAAAGGTCTATGTGCACAGGGGTCTTTTATCCTTAACAAAATGAACCTGAAATTATGGTAATCTCAATTGTGCTGCTACTGATTACACAGGAACCCTAGTCATTGGTACAGTCTTGGTTTCAATGACAAGTGACATTTCAAAATGAGAATTTCAATCCTTTTAACATGCAACTGAAGCAAAGAAAATTAGCACTTAAAGAACTAGTTTGCTTTTTCCTTTATAGGTGAGAAAACAAGGCCTAGAGTGATAAATGACTTTCAAACTCCTACAGCTAGGTGGTGGCAGAACCAAAATTGGACTGACCACACCTTATTTCCAGCCTAAGTGCTTTCCACCACATCTTTCAGTTAACTTCAGTGATGATAGACCTATACCATATTGCCAACTGTTTAGTTGCATATTGGTTTATAGATTTTCCTTTATAAGTGCTTAGTCTTTATTTCATTCTACATTCTTGGTCTTTTTGTTAAAGATTCCTTTCTGCCTTCCAGGTCTTATTGTATCAATCAAATATTTCCTTTTTTGCCAGTCCTTGGGCATCATCAGATGGAAATTGAAGCAAAATTCACCACAACCATGTCTCAAATAATTATTTCCAATTGCTCCAAATTTCAGTTAGGGGTTACTTGTTTATTGGTATGACAGATGTTGCTATAGTGGGAAGCTCATAGTTTGGTGTCTCCACCAGATGCTGCAAAGCCAAATCCATCCAAACCTGGATATTTATTTGATCTCAACCTTGGCTGGCCACACTATACTGTTGATTCAGTAAATGAAGTCTGTGACCCGGAGATAATTCAAAATCACTTCTCACATTCTTGAATTTGGTGAACATGTCTGCTTGTACTCTAAGCACATTGGTCATTCAATGGTAAAATTTTCACCTCCTCTTCCTCTCTTTTACTTCTTTTGGCCCTTCTCTCTTCTGCATTGCCACAGAGCTCACACTTTCAAAGCCAACTCTAACACTAAATACAGATCCATCTAATGCAGTAAACATTAATTGACCACTGTGATATGGACTGTGGATTCAGAAGGACATATTGCCTAGTTTCTCAGCTCATGGTCTAAAAGTTGGGTAAAGTTTATACAAGAGGGACAAGCAAATTGCTATGTGAACCCCAGGAGAATGGGCTGCATTTTCACTCGGACAGGAGCAAGGTCACAGAAGATTTCAGAGAATACAAGACATTCAGGGGATAGCACATTTTGTCAAATGGCCACTGGAGGTAGAGTAACATTCGGGGCAAAGAAACAAGTTATGGAAAGACACAGAGGCAAAACAGTATGTGCTGCTTCAGGGAAAGTTAAAAACATGTAATAAAAATGAAGTGATTGTTAAAATTTTTCTCATTTCCCTTCAGTGAAAGAGAAGCAGGAAATGTAAGTAAGGACCATTTATTTTTAATTCATTAATATGACATAATTTCATGATTAATATTACATAATTCTAATACATGCATATTTGACTGCCTGGGCCAAATGAAGATCACCTGGGAAAAAAAATGTGCCTCTTATCACTTCATCGCTATTGATAACCATGGACTCATTTCCTTCCTTTTATTTCCTTTTACAATCTAGCAGGCTTTTCTAAGTCACAGGGAGGCTGTTCTAGAAAGAAATGAAATAGTAAAACTACAAAGGAATGAAATACCCAAGGAAAAACTGAAGGTGAGTATCCAGATTTTCCTATGTATTTTTTGGCTTCTCAATCACTTAGATTTTCTGAAGCAAATGTATATTTGAGCCTGTGTAATAGAAAGAGCACAGCTTTGAAAGAGTATTTGGATCTAACTCAGTCTTACTGCTTAAAAACTTTGCAACCCTAGGCAAGTGACATTACCTCCCTAAGTCATCATGTTCTCACCTATAAAATGGGGAAATCATCTACCTTCTGTCTTCTAAAAATTATACCAAGGAAATCAGGGATTGCCATACATTTTGAGGTCTGATATGATGGAGGATTGCATGAGGGTGCTGGGAAAACAGAAGATTGGTGGGTGAGGGATTATCAGTGAAAAACTCTCAGCCTCTTGAGCAGAAATTTAAGGAATCCATAGTTTTTAGTAAGGTGAATATGTAGATGAAAGGAAATTTGAGGCAGAGGGAAGAACATGATTGAAATAGCCTTCCATGTTTGGTGAACTATACACAAGCAGTTTTGAGTGGCTTAGCAAAGTGTATGTGAATGGGCCTGTTGGGAGGAGATAAGCCCCTGCTGTATCTTTCAAACTTGAGTGATCATTCAATGGGACTCGGTGTTTCTTAAATTATTTTATTATTCTGTCCCTAAAATAGGTATACACATAAAAGGCCTTACAATAATAGTCTTAAAGAGCCATAAAACTGAAATCACTTTTGTTGTAAATCAACGTGGAGTTTGACGGTGCCGGGAACGATCCAAAGAAAGATTGGGATCAGGGGACCTCACTCCATGAGGAATGCAGGCAAGTTTATTTAGATTGAAGCTACTTTTTATACTACAAAGCTGAAAACAAAAGTAGGGAGTTCTTCACTAGGTTCTCAGCTTGGTGCGTGAGAATGCTACCTGTTTGTGAGTTCCCAGACAAACTTTCCTGGGAACTTAGACAATAACATCTGTGTGGGGAGTTCATTCCACTCTGCCTCCTCCCACTGATATCTGCAGTATGCAGTGTCCTTGGAAACATTTGCTCTCTACCAGCAAGCATGCTTTTTGGATGCTTAACCCTTTATGCTCTGACTCTCAGCATCTTCTCCAACAACTTTAAAAATAAAATATGAACAAAACTTGTAATTGATACATCAGAGTTTTTGTAATGTGATAGATGATATGGTTTGGCTGAAATGAAATCTTCAGGGTTGGGTTTAATTGAAAAAACATCTGGCTTTCTGTTCAGTCCCATATTCAATTGCTTTGTGTATTTTGACTTCAATAATATTGATGCAGAAAATGTCTGTTTCACAACAATGGAATTGAACATTTCAAAGCTTTTGTTTCTAATTCAGGGTAATCAGACCTCAGACATAAGCCAAAGTCTTTCACCATCCAATTCTTGAAGGCCACTTTTAATGAAGTGATAACTCAGTAAAGCTGTTTTTATCCTCTTGAATTGTTCTTGTTGGCATTAAGTATGTATGTTTTGGGTATGTAATTGTATTATTTCTGGTGCCAGTAACATAAAATACTTCAATGCACACTTCACAGCTTTATTTGTTCCTAATAAATGTGGCAAGTGGGTCTGTAGAAGAGCGTCTGAGCAACAGTGCATCAGCTTGCAGGTGACTATTGTTCTGACTGCTGTGGAGCAAGTTCTTGTGAGATCTGCCTGCCTACACCTCTTATGGCCGGGTGATTCTTTACATCTCCAACCACTTTGTTTCCTTTTGAATTGTTGTGAAACTTTCACTTGTGTTACATGCCTTAATTTGGAGCAGATTTCATTTTAATCATAGAAAATATGAAGTGGAATTTGATTCTAAGGTATTCATCCATATATGTCTATGCTGATTTTTTTCATTGCATAAAAAATTGTGAATAAATATTGTTAAAAGTTTGCCTTCTCCAACAATTATAAGCTCAATGTGGGAAATGCCTTGCATTTTAGAAGGACTGCTTTTCTTGTGGTATGGAGAGTGGATGGTGGGGAGAAACATGAGTAAGGACTGGATGTAGGAAAACCAATTAGGATGGTTTTTCTATAAGGCAAAAAGATCTAAGAACATGAACTAGCAAGAGGAATAGAAAGAGATGATGAATTCAAGACCTATTGGGGGAGGGCAAATCCACAGGTCTGGATGAGTAATTAATTTTATGTTGGAAGTAAAAAAGAGAAAGACTTGAGATACTTGTGATAACTGCAGGATTTCTGGCTTGGAACAACTCAGGGAATCTTGGTAGTATTCAGAAAAGTGAGTCTTTGGGAGAGTTAAAGATGAAAATTAATGATTTGAACATATTAAGTTTAAGCATGTGGGGGATGTCCAGTAAATATGTGGCTTTATGGGTATGGACCACAGCAGAAAGACAAGGTAAATATTTGGAAGCCAGGAATAGTATATGTAAAGAGACAAGTATAAGGCTAAGTCTTGGAATATTGCAGTGTTTCCCAGCAGGTGCATTATTGACATTTGGGGGGTGGGGCATTCTATACATTTTCTTTTTTCTTTTTTTTTCCTGGGAGGTCCCAGGGATTGAACCCAGATCTCTCCATATGGGAGATGGATGCCAACCACCTGAGCCACATTTGTACCCCTGTTATATCTCTTAAGGTTGACCAAAGATACCCAAAGTTACAATCTTTACCCATACAGCATGGTCATATAATAAATCAATCTTAGTTTATCACCAGCAGTCTGAAAACCAGGCCTAGGGAGATAAACTAAGTCTAGGGAAACATGCATATATCCAATATATATATATATATCTAATAAAGCAAATGTTTAGCCTACCGTGATTATCACAAAATTAGGACAGTGAGAATATTCACATATTGTGTTATTTTTGATATTCAAGTTGTCACATCTTAGGCAGTGGGAGCCCTTATGCTGCCCCTTTTTGTATTACCCAGACATTATTTAAAGCATTCTTGTCATCTGAAATAGTGAGATATTCAGGCCCATCTTACTTTTCCTTGCCCCATGATATGGGCCTATTGCTCTCCAAAATAATGCAGATTCTTTTTAGCAAAGAATAACATTAAAAATAAAAGTTGGGGGTTAGGGGTACATATCAAATTAATCATTTCATACAAGCAAGAATAGTTTTCAGTGTGATATCACTTCTAACTTATTATAAGGACAGGTATAGAAAAGATAAATTTTTTTATAAAGGAGTCTGATTGGTATTATTGATTTCAATCCAATTATTCCAAAAAGGTGTATATTTTTTATTCTGCTTCCATATAATATCCCTTCAATTTTGAGTTTCCATGTGTTCTCCTCTCTCATATACATCTTAAAAATATTATATAGTGTTATAGATTGTCATGATAATTCCTGTATTTGAATTGTAACAATAACTAAACTTTCTAACACATAATTTACTGCATATCTGCTTACATCCTATATTCCAGCTGTAACTTTCTCCTCCTTTTACCTCTATATTTAATCACATCATTCACACTATAAATCATCCCATTTTACTCTAATGGAAAACATAAATCTTAGCTAATCTTCATTAATTTTTAGAAAAGAGGTATAAAATTCATAGCAAGATTTAAACTAATGAAAATACCTAGAACCCAGCTAGATATGCTCCTTTCTTAAATTAGATAGTTCTAAAAACCATCTAAATTTAATTCCCTCATTAATTCCAACCTCTCAGTAGAAAATAGTGTTTGCCTTTTCCCTAAACCTTTTTTGAAAATCAAAAGTCTTATCAGAAGAAAAATTCATTAAGCTCAGCAGATCCTTTATACAATTTCAGGTGTGACTCCAGTCTGTGGGGCTTCTGGCAGACTGAACAGGCTTCTATTCCAGCCTTTACTGTCAGTGCTTTCAACATGCCAGAGATCTGGTTTCTCACCTGTCCCAGTGGCTCCCAGGATCTCTACTCACTCAACTCTTTAGTGCTGTGCTTCAGAAAGACTGACAACACTCTGCAGTTTTCTACACCTCCCAAATATGTATGTGTGCACACACACATGTATGGATAGATACACATGCTCAATATGGCATGTATGGATAGATACGCATGTTCAATATGGTTTTTCTCTTTTCTTTTAGGAAGAATGAACTATTTTGGAACAATTTTTATAAAAAATTTTAATGGACTCCTCTGTGAAGATGTTTTTCTAATCATAAAAGAAAATTTTCTTGCACGATTCTTAATTACTCAACATTGAAATCCATCCTTTGCTTAAGCATTACCTTGCACTAAAATGCATATAATTACTCATTAATACTTACACTTTTATAGGGCCTTTGCCCAATGTTGTATAGTGCTGTTAAATGTTTAAGAAATCACTCTCTGTTAAAAAGAAAATAACAAAAAATGTAAACCATAAACTTATTGGCAGCATTTGCCTATTACCATTGTGTAAAGAATTTGTGTATTGCCAATTTCAAGCTATCAAAGTGGCATCACTGAGGATGTGAAGAGATGTGCACAATCAACCCTCAGGAGCTGGGAGAAGGTAGCTCCAGTACATCACTGCCTTTGCCAAAGATGGACTTCTTTTTCCAAAAAGAATCATGGGGCTTTGTCAGCTCTGAACATTTCAGTACATATTGGAATTCTTTTCTCTATACATTTCCTTATAGAATTGGTATTTTCAGTTCCAGAGAGAAGAGTTTCTACACAGTGGATTCCTCACCACTTTGACGTTGTTAGCAGGCCTGATAGGACCATCTGACCTGCAAAATGTTATCAGATCCTTATGGGGTTCTTGCAGAACTGAAAGCGAATGAGCTGAATATTGTTACATGCTCTTGTGAGTCTTGTTCATTGTGTCCTTTGCCATGGTTGAGTTAATCTGTTCCCTGTGTGTCTCTCATCTTTCTCAGAGAGCTGTTGCTGACTCCAAGGTTCTGGAAGCTGGGGATCTAGTGTAGACGGTCAGTGCTCAGGAGTACTGGCAGCAGGCTCTCCTCACCAAGGAGGAAACTGATCATTTACTTTTTTTTCATCTCAATTGCAATAAGTCTCAAGATTAAGCTTGGAGCTCCAGATTTCCCTTTCTAGAACATTATGTGGCACATGTCCATTGTCACAATTTCTGTACCTGCTATCAAAGAAAATTTTTTTCTCTCCATATTTTTGTGGTGTTCAAACAACAATTCCTCTGTCCTGCATATCTTCCCTTTGGTTAATGAAGATGAAATAACCAGGCTTTGGATTTGTATGAGATTTCTCACCTAGCTAAGGCATTCAGAATTCTTTATGGAGTCCCTATTGTGTGGTTTGTTTGTGATGGAGATAAAGTAGAAGACATGGTCCTTTGCTTCATAAAACTGGATGAGGTGGTTAAACCTAACCCATGTGCAAAATTAAAGACAAAATGTAGCTTAGTTAAATGGTGCTGAGTCTGAGTACAACAGAAGTTCAAAGAACCTAGGGCTCTGCAAGGACTGAAGGACTCAGTGAAACCTGGTTGAGCAGGCAAGCCGTGAGCTTCACAATGAATAATGTGTATATTTCACTAGATGTGTACATGTGTGAGAGGAAGTTAAGGAATAGAAGATGTGAATTGTCCCAGAAATGGGGTCCTGTTTGAACAAGTGTGTGAAAGGAAAAATTAGCATGGCATATGCAAGAGTAATGTAGCAACATTGCTATTTATAGGATTAAGGGTGGAAGAAGTAGAATGACATATTATCTTCTAACAAAGGAACACTACAAGATAAATTTCTAATCTAGAGGCCCATTTGTCAGAGGTTCTTTTTCTTTTTCTTTTTTTTTTTACAGAAAGCATGAGTTATGTTGATGTTAATTGGTATTTGATACAGATAGAAAGAAGCAGGACAGCCAAAGAGCTGAAACTCTGGAAATGTGTGCATCTTTGTCAGACTGCAATGACAAATAACAAACAATGGGAATTTATTTTCTCACAGTTGCAGAGGCCAGAATTCCCAAATAAAGGCCCCAACAAGGCTTGTGTTCTGGTACTGGCTGCCATCAATCACTAGGGTTCCTTTTCTTGTACCTCTGCTTCCCATGCCTTGGCAAGTAACTCTCCTTTCTGGCTTTTGAGACTCCCAGGTTCTCTTTATATGGCTTCCAGTAATCTGGATTAAGGCCCACCCTGGTTTAGCTCACCACACCTCAATTAAAAATAGCATCTTCAAAAGGTTACATTTATGATGGATTCACAGCCACAGGGATGCAGGTTAAGAATATGTGTATTTTGGGGTTCATAATTCAGCCTATCACAGCAGGTATCAGTCTAAAGATAAGTGCCAAGTTTTCAATCACCTGCATGTATCTATGTGGGTTTGCCTTTTTTAGTTAAATAAAGTTAGTATTCAGGGCTACTGATGTGTCATTTATTGTTGTTGACCCAAGACATGAGACAGATGACCTTCAGAAAGGCTGGTTGAGTTGGCACCCAGCCCATATAGGACCTTAAGTGTAATTAATTGAGACTGCTATCCTGCTCTTGATTTTTGTAAATTCTATTTATTCCAATATTCCTGTCATTTTAAATTGTGTTATCTGTGAATTCCAGAAATCCCCAAGTTAAGAGAATATATCAGAAAAAAGCTCTTGGACAAGAGGTGGTGGGTGGTGATCAAGTATGTCACTGAAGCCTTTGGCCTGTTGCTCCTCACAGACAGTTTCAACACCATGGAAAATCTGCCAGTTAGGACAATACCTGTTACGAGTTCTCTCCCTCCTAGTCTGGGCAGAACACTCCCTTTCACCAAGTTAGAAAAGTAACTTGTGATACTTTTTCTTTTCATGTAAAAGGAAGATACTAAGCTTAGATGGTCTTAAGACAACTAACATAATTAGAGGGTTAAAAATGGTATCTTGTAAGTAAAATGGAAAGGAATAATATTTTACGTGGTACAGATAGGCTGAGAGGAAACTGTTAGAATAGCCAGTGGCTATTTTCCATCTCTCCTGAGACTTGACCAAGATTGGAATGTGTTTAAATGATGGCAGGAGTGATTTCATTTACTTCTAGTGGAATAGAGGTATTTCTTGGTTTTCTCAGAGAGGCTTGTTTGTACATATAATCCACAAAAGGTTTACCTGTCTGTGAATTTACTTGGTGCCCTGGTGCTGTCAGATGCTCAGACTTAGAGCAGTGTATAAAATAACAAGAGAGGAAGGAAATGAGGAGGGAATTTCAGCAATGAGCTTAGGAATTTATCTTTACTGCATAGAATTCAGGCCATCTGAATGAACAGTTCAAAATATTTTTCTCATACTAAGGAGAAAATTTATTCTTTCATGGTTTTTTTCCCCCAAATTAAGAGGGGCAAGCTGCTAAAGAACCATGTGGAGGATTGGGACAGTTTTGGAGAAAACCTGTTCCTGTCATCAATCACCAACCTCACCACTTCCTTGCTTACCCCATCAGATTTATAAAATCAAGTTGGCTAACTTCTTGTTAGGCTGAAACAGGGAAGGGGCAGAGAAAGTAAATCAGAAGGGCTCTATGAGATTTCAAGGGACTGATCCTGAGAACATGAGAAAATGAACCTAGGATGACCCTGAAGGTGGCAAGGAGAGAGAGATAATCAACCCTGACATCAAAGTGGAGCATACCACGTAGTTTTAGTCCAATGTCCACATGTTAAAACTTCTACATAAGTGAGTTAAAGCTAAATTACCTCTTTTTCATCATGTTCCTTATGCCTTCTTTTGGTCTGGTTTTGTGGGGGAATAAAAATACACTTCCAGAACATGAGATTTTCTAATTACACTTTCATCTTCTGAAATGCTGGGGAAGGGTTTCACCTTCTAACTTCCTGGAAAAGTTCTCCTTCAAGATGAAATTTGCCTCTGCCCAGTAAAAGATTGCTTTTGGATGTGCTGATGGAAAACCAGTCTGATATGATGCTGTGTGTGATTGGTTTAGTTTTACAAACACAGGGATAAACATTTTGCCATCAAGCATGGAAGTACCTACCCACACACTGACTTTGAGGTGCTGATTGGCACTTCTATGTTAGCCATCTAAAGAGGATTGCCAAGGACTTCCCTCCAAATTCCTTGGTGTTAGATTTTGGTTTTGGTCTTTGTCCTTTGGTGGAATATTGGATGACAAGAGTTTTGTCAGTTACTTGGAATTCTGAATAATCAAACATAAAATTTGTGTAACTGATCATTTTTAAACAGATGGTAACTCAAATAAAAATTTAGAGTTAAGGTGCTCCATGATTTTAAATGAACAGGGATATAGTAATTAATTTTAAGAATCAGTGGGAAGTTGCTTATGACACCTTGATGATGAATGAGTCTTGTGTTATTCTTACCAGATGCCAGCCCTTCCTTTCTCATCATTCTTTTGTTCGTTCAACAGAGTTTTTTGAGAGTGATACATTGTGATGATCTTGCCCCTATGTTTTCTACTTACAGCTTTTTTCTTATTTCATTTTTTCCTTTTTTCTTTTTTTATATATATTTTAAAAGATGCTTAGATTGCACAAATGTTACACAAAAATTACAGGGATTCCCATGTTCCCCACCTCCCACACCTCCCATAACATCCCACATAAACATCTTTCATTAGTGTGGCACATCACCCACAATGGATATACACATCCCGGGGCCCTGCCACCAAGCACGGTCCATAGTTCACACTGTAGACCACACTCTCTCCCACATAGTTCTGCATGGTATATGCTGATGTAAAATGGCTTATATGTCATTGCAATGCCACTCAGGACAACTCTCAAGTCCTGAAAAAGTCCCCATACCACAACTGTCTTTCTCTTCCCTGCCCCAAAAGTGTCCAGTGACCACTGGCTCCACTTCACTGTTACAATTCCTTCCATTGCTTGAATGACAACATGTCTACAATGGAATACCATTAAGTCTACTCTAGTCCATAGCTCTTTCCCTAATCCTGGGGAGTCTGGGATGGTGATGCCTTATTTCATTTTGATAACTAGTGACATCACAAATTCAAAAGAATCTAAAGGACATTGGTGGGGGGAAAGTATGGTTTATGTAATACTTAACCGGGAAAACTATGAAAATTCTTGAATTACTCCTTAAGCTAAACATGCCCCATAATTCTAAAACTCATAAAATCACAGAGTTTTAGAGTTTGAGGTTGTTTGCAAGATCTTTTACCCTGATTCACTTACTTTGAAGATAATGCAATTGAGGACCTGAGATGTTAGGTCATCTGTATAAAGTCATATAACTATGTTGATACTATTTCTGCCATAAAATTTGGAATAGAATTTAAAAGCCTACATTATCCAGCAGTGTTCCATGCCCTGGAATAATAAACATGAATAACACAGCCTTTCCCTTCAGTAAGTTCATAGTCCAGTGAAAGAGACATATGCCATCACATAGAAATAACATGGTGTGATGCATGCTGTAATACAGGAATGTACAAAATATTATGGAAGCGCAGGAAAGTGAGCCCCAATCTGCCTGTGGGAGTCAGAGAAAGCATTACATGGGAAATATCTTCAAGAATGAGAAGGCAGGAACAGCATGTACAATGACATGGGCCATGAAATGGATGGCATATTTGGGGAATGGCAACACGTTCAAGGGGAGCTACCTGGGAGGCTGTGTCAGGCCAATGGAAAGACAGTGGTTCTGGAGCAGTTGATTGTGTCCTGACTATGAAGGGCCTTAAGTGGAAGCTTAGGGGTGTGGCTCTCACACAGGGAACAATACTACTAGCTCCCAGTTTGGAACTAGAGGTCAAGACTGCCCCGGTGGTCACTCCCCTGTATTATTTGAACATGTTTCTCTGGCTGACTAGACTATGATCTCCTACAGCATGACTGTGTATTTTTGTTAAATAAGCAAAGTTTTCTATTTAAGCATGGTCCAGTGCCCAGAGGTTTGGTATCACCTTGGGGCTTGTCAGAAATGTAGAATCTCAGGCCCACAGATTTTAATAGTATCTCTAGGTGATTCTTACGAATATTCAAATTTGGGAAACATTATACTAAAAGACTGCTTTGCACAGATTGGAAGATCATTAAACATTTGTTGAATCAGATGTTTTTGGAAAAACCTGTTTGAATGACAATTGGATTTTTCATTTTGGATAATTACTTCCCCAAATAGCCTAATGGATAATACACCTAAAATAAGCTGCAGGAGACATGTATTTGTCCTGATTCCCAATTTCACAAAGCCTGAGGAGGTCTGTGCAATTAGGAAAGGCAGAAATGGACAATAAGTTGGTCAAACCTGGGTGAAGATCTCCAACTAAATCTTGTATTGGTGACAAACTTGAAGCAACGTTTGGGGAGAAGGTGCCTTTAGGGAGGGGCTAGTCTGATTATCCTTATGGCTCTTACTCATAGAATGAATATTTGTACATGAGTAGCCTCTGGAGGTTTGTGGAAGACAAGATCCAGCTGCTGGTGAAGGCCATTGACCAGTGCTGTGCCCACAAAGAGCAGCCTCTGCAGGAAGGGGTCAGAAATGCAAGGACTTCCTACCAATGGATCCTCAGTGGATGCTTGGTGGTCAGTGACCGTTTTCAGGAAAAACAAAAATATGGAGTAAGGTCTGCCTGGTCCCCAAGCTCTTTTAACAGTATCCTATTGCTTCTGGAAGAATTGTTCTGCTAGAAAAGTTTGCTAATGCTTTGCTATATATATGTGTATATAGATTGATATAACTTAATTGAAGCATAAGAAAGCAATACACAGACATGTATTTATTTTATTTAACTTCTGTTAATAATTGGGAGAATGTAAAATAGACAAAGGATTGTCTACAAACAGGGGTCCAACTGCTGCAACATAATCCTTCACAGTATACATACATATAAATAGAGGCTCACCAAAGCAGGGGATACACCGACATACCTGGCACACCTCCGGCCAGAGTCCCAGATGGATGCAATATAAGTATATATTTATATATATAAGTATATATATATATAAGTATATACATATATATATATATGAATATTTGTTAATAATTGAAAGAATACAAAATAGGCAAAGGATTGTTCATAAACAGGGGTCCAACTGCCATATCTCAATCCCTCATGATATGCATACATACCTTCACATGCTCACTGCAGTGCATGCTGGACTTGGGCTCTCTTTGGGGGCTGTGACTTCAGAATGCAGCCTCTCCATATCTGCTTGTGTCCTTCCTCTTTCATAAGTCATCCTTCTAACAAACCTGGTGACACCTGGTCCTTTGTCCAGGACTTGAACTCTTTTCATCAATGAGTTCATCTCAGCCAAGCAGCTCTGTGAGGTAGGTAATATTATTGCTCTCATTTCATGGATAAGGAAAGTAAGGCACAGAGAGGTATATCCACAGGTCAGGCAACTAATTGCTGAGCTAGGAATGGGACCAGGTTGCCTCATTTCAGGGTCCCCAACAGTAACATAATCTCAAGACAGATTTTTTGTTTAAACATTTGCCTACATCAAATTTTAGGCATTAAGTAAATGTCAATAAACTATTATAGGTCGATCAGTTCCAGTGGTTCGATGTAGGATTGATTTTGTCTGTCTCAGGAGACAGTTCCTAACAGCTTCCTCTGAACTAAATATTTCTGTCAGGGAGGTTTGCACCACCTTGCCACAGCTCAGTATCTGTGGGCTTTCCTTCTCATCCCCCAGTGATGTAAATATAAATTCTTTGTCAGAGCCTAAGTTACTGTTGGCCTTTTCCTTGACAATATGAGTCTCCAAATTTGTCTGCCTCAGTGCAGGCTGAGCTGACCCACTCTCCCAACTAACTAAGGAGCCTGTGGCTGCTATTTTAGAATACCTCTGATCCAACCTTCCAGTAACATCCCAAGCCTGCCTTTCCTCCAAATGCATGCCCTACTCCCACCACTGCAGCACTGGAAAACACATTTTTCCTAAATACAAAGCTTGTAATTTCCCTTGAAGGAGGCCATGATGTATCTCACTTTCCAGCAGCAGTTTAGTTTCAGTCATTTGACATATTGCCACAATCTACAAGTACATGCAGAAAATAGAGTGAACTCTACAGTGGTCAATTCCATTGTAGCATATAGAAATTGGATCTTAACTTGCCCAAGAAAACAATTCCTTTAAAAAACAATTACGATATTGACCATGTGCAATCTATCTTAAACCACAGAGATGTAGGAAGTTAAAACTGGACAAGACCATAGAGAAATCCTAGGCCCATTTCCTGACCTTACAGACAAGAAAACTGAGGCCCAGAGGGGATAAGTTACTAGCTCAAGGCTAACAGCTAGATCTGAGACTAGGGCTTAGGGCCCCTGGTTTGGTGGGTTGAAGAAAAACCACAAGATTTGAATTCAGGAGGTCTATATTTAAAACTAGGCTCTGCCAGGCAAAATTCAGGTGTCTTTCAAAGGGAAGCAAGAAATGGTTAGAAGAGGGGAAATGGTTTTAGTTGATGGAAGGACTGAGATTAGCAAAAAGATATTTCTCAAAGAATTGGAAAGAAAATCTGCTGTGTCAAGTATGGTGTATTGCACAAAGCAAGTGCTCAATAAACGTTTAACCAATGACTAAATGCACAACAGGATAATGGCCAGCTTTTTTTCTATTTTTCCATCTCTGCTGTTCCTATTCTCTCCTCCATGTCTCAGTGCATCCTTATTAGGTCCTAATTCAGTCGGTCAACACTCCAGGTACAATCCCCCATGAATAGATGGGGGAGAAGTTGCTGAGATATGGTGGGCCCTCAGAAATGCTGCCCTGGTAACTCCTGGGTTTTTGGGGTCTCACACATGGAGTAAAGTTTGAATTTGGTAATCTACAGTCTGTATCCTCTCCTACTGTTTTTTTGGGTGGGTCCCTTTTGTAGGAATCACTTTGGAGTTGGCCATGCTGTTCTAACAGAATGAACATCCTCTGTCATGTAGAATGGAATCCCTGAGAAGGTCAAGGGCAGTATCTTCACCATGCTGACCTTGCTTCATCCCAGGGGGATGGCCTCTACAAGGAACTTGCAGGTAAACATATAAAACCTTTGCATATAAGGTGATCATGTGGACACACCTAGCTATGTAGCTCCTTCATGAATTTTTTAAAAATTAGATTAGGAAGAATTTCCAGGCCCTGAATGGACATGATCATGACCACATGAATGCACCACCCTTTCCTGAGCACCAACTGAGACTAAACCTTACACTTGGGACTTTCTATACATCTCATTGAATTCCCACGTTCAGTGTGGGATCATCACATTCAGTTCTCACATTCAGTACCTCATTAAGGTCAATGCTATTGTACCATTCTGCAGAGCAAGAACAGATTCAGCGAGGGTGACATACCCATGTTCCCAAGCAAGGAATTGAATAGATTTGATATACAATTCAAATCTATTCTGTTTCCATGATTCTGCTCTGTTATCTCCATAAAGGCTTTCCTTTAAGTTGACACCTTTGCAGGAATGTTGTAATCTTTCTGGTGGTTGTTTCTAGGGCAAAGCTTTCCCTTGATCTTTTAGGAGCCTGGGAAGGCAACACCAGGTCTCTGTGGGCTGATGCAGACAACCACCTCCATTTCATGCCCTGTGTCTGCCAACCTCCCTGCCAGCCTGGCACACAGAAGGCTGCAGAGTGGGTCATCACCGGGGTGCACCTAGCAGGACACAACTCACCAGTCCAGTCCAGCATACTCCTCAATCTCAGAGGTTTGGACTAGGTTCACTGCCCATTAGATTTAGTGGGAGAACTCACGGCACATTACTGGTGAGAATGTACACTGGTGCAAAATGCAACTGGGCAGTTTCTGGCAAAATTAAAAATGCACATATCATTTGACCAGCCATCCAACTCTAGGAATTTATCCTGTCCACACCCTGACACATGTGTAGAATGGCACATGCAAAAAGATAATTATATTAGGTACACCTAATTCAAGTCTAAAATGAATTAGGTACACCAAAATATGGAGGACCGTGCAACTGTAAAAATGAATACGGCAGCCTTGTATACAATGATATGAATCAGTCTCCAAAATATTTTGTGAAGAAAATAATCAAACTTAAAAAATATGTGTAATCTACTGTAACTCCAAATACCTATGCATATGTTTGCATATGCCTGAAAATCACTGTGGGCTACACAAGAAACTGGGAAATGTTGTTTCTAAGGAGGGGATCTGGGGACAGAGAAGAACACATGACTTACTTTGTATTCTGTATATTTTTGTGCCTTTTAAATTCTGAACCGTGTGCCCAGTTACCTGGTAGGAGAAAAAATAGATCTGATGCCAGTACTGAGTAAATCAGGGTGAAAGTGATCAGAGCTGTTTACAAAGTAAAAGCCACAATTGCTGCTCTATACCTGTGCTCTGCACTTATCTCTCTCTCTGGAAATCCTCATTGTCCCCATCTCTGGATGTCTGGGTGGTGCCTCACCCATTCTTAATGTCCTCCAGGGAAAGAGAGACAACACCACCACACTATAATTTACTGGTCTCTCTCTTGTTCTTCTGTTTAGGTCTTCACAGCAATCTAAGCTTTTAAGATGACAGTCATGCCATTGTGTCCTCTTTAAATAACACTTACTCACCGAAGATCTTCCAATCATCGAGATCTCACAGGTAGAAATTATTACCCTCAATTTGATAGAAATGGCTCCTGTCATAATTTAAGGCAGTTTTCTTTTCCTCTCCACTGTCAATAAGAAATATGTACTCTGTAGAGTGTACTGTGACAGGTGCCAAGGACACAAATAGGTCTATACAAAATAGTCCCTACTCTCAAGGGGTTTATCACCTGGTAGGAAAGACAATATGTGTAGGAATGTAAATAACAATATTGGATAATAAGCACTCACTCAACAAGTAACTGTCATCACCTCCTGGGTGCCAGGCAGAGTTCTAGGCACTGAGGACCCAGCAGTGACTGATATACACAAAAATGCCTGCCTTCACATTGCTTACAGCTCAGGGGTGATAAAGAAATTAATAAGTCAAATACCTGGCAGATCTATGTTGGTAAAGGCTATGGAGAAAAATAAAGCAGGGAAAGGAGAGAAGGACTGCTGGGAGTAGGTGACAAGTTTGTCAGTGACAGTCTCACTTTGAAGCAACAGACCTGAGGGAGGTGGTCCAGTTCTGATGACAGAATAGTTATTCAGGGCAGGGCTTTGGGGAAACCTCATGTAAGTGGGGTCCAAGAAAAGAGCCCAGAAGGATTTTAAGATGCTGAGAGTAGGGAGGCCTTCCAGGAACAGACGGGACAATGGTCTCGGGGCTCTCACTCCCCTCCTGCTCACAAGGCCCAGCACAGGCCAGGCTCTGAGCCAGGTGGAATCATGAGCTCTGATGTGTACAGCCTAGGGGGTCAGAAAGACTTTGAGGAGCAGGGTTGGGACCAGGCCTAAGGTCACTCCTTCCTGCAGAGTGGCTGTAATTAGATTGTAGATCATGGGATGAAAACCAGGAATGTCCAAAAGACCAAGTTTATGGAGAACAGGGACTGAGAGGAGGAAAGAGATGCCTGGAGAGGGCTTGGGGGAGGTTTGTTGTATGGCTGCTCTGTCTCCTTCCACACAGTTTTTAGGAAGCCTTAGTAAAGATTCACAGTGGTTTCCCAGTTGTGTTTTTAATGGGTAGATTTGTGTTTCTTTGAGGGTGACCCCCATGCTGAGATGTGTCTTAAACAAGAGTAAGAATGCCTGGTTGGATTCCAGTTATTTATCACACCAGGGGGTTGGACTATTCCATATTTAAGCAGCATCCCAGAGCCCAGATTCTGGGGCAGGTGGCCCAGAACATACCTGGGTTCTTGGGGGATTTACTTTTCTGGGGACTTTCTGAAATGCATGCTGTCTCCTCTTCTGCAGATGTCCAGAGTGAATACAAGGAGATGGAAAACCTGCCCAGAAGCCTGAGGGAGGTTGCTGAGAACACAATGCTGAGGAGGGACAGGCAAAATTTCCTCCTGAGACTGTCACCCAGCAAAGCTTCCCCTCCTCAAAAGTAACTTTAGTTCTTGTGGATTAGCCCCAAGGGTAAGAAAAATAAGCCCAGAGCCAAATAATCAGAATTGCCTCTTTTTTTTTTGAAAACTGAAAAAGAACTTATCGCAACAATTTTGGCTTTATATACAATACGGCACCCAATATGTTGTTATTTTTGGCATAAACTGAATTTATTCTGTAGGTTAAAGAGTCATCTTGAACCCCTAATCGGAATTCTAAGGCTTTAGGTTCCCAATTCTTAATCCTAAGTAAGGAAGCAACATTGTGCCAGAAATAACATGGGTTTGGAAGCCAGATAGGCATGAGACCCATCTTTACCACTTCTCAGCTATGTTATCTTAGTCTAGTGAGTGTGATCTCAAGACCCTGGACTCTAAAAATTATGGAGGTCACTAAAGAGTTTCTATTTATGTGGATTATACTTATTGATATTTATTATCTTCCAAAGGAAAACTGAGAAAAGCTAGGTATAATTACATACTAATTCATTTAAAGGTATCCATAGTAAGCCCATTATGTGTTAACATCAATAACATATTTTCATGAAAAAACTATTTTCAATAAAAATTTTAGTGAGAAAGGAGACATTGTTTTACATTTTTGCAAATTTCTTTATTCTCTGGCTTAATAGAAAACAGCTGGAGTCTCATATCTGCTTCTGGATCCTACCTGTTGCAATATGTCTTTTTGGTTTGTAGATATGAAGAAAATCCAGTCTCACACAGCTATGCAGATGATGCATGTAGGAGTATTTAAATAGACTTTTCTTATATTGTCTGGATGTTCTTCTTTGACACTACAAACTTGACAAATGATAGTTTCTTAAATGGTAGTTGCAGTGTGAATACTGAAACCATGTCAATGAGCTTTTTTCATACTGTGTTACATTAAAATCCATTTATCTATCTTGTACTTTGCATGGATCCTTTACCAGTGCATGATTTCATGGCAACAGTCATTGGTCATTTGGAAAATATTTGTTGACTGAGATAAGCTGATCTTCCAAATATTGACAGATTTCATTATACAATATCAAAACTTCACTGTTAATAATACCACTAATCTCATCAGAAAAGTCTTGAATTATTGGGAAGCTGTAAAGCTCACAGTGGAGTGAGCAAATTTTACAAAATTCTAATTTTGGTGTAAAAGCTCATCTCATCATTGCTAGAAATACTGTCAGTTGTTTTCTTTGATGTCACGGTTTCACTCATTGTTTTCATGTGTGTGTGTGAGGTACCAGGACCAAGAATCTAAACCTGGGCCTTGCATGTGGGCAGCCAACACACAACCACTGAGCCCCGCCAGCTCCCCTGACTTGGTTATTTCATTTATTTGCTTGTTGTTTGTTTGTTTTAAGGAGGCCCCACAACTGAACCCAGGATCTCCCATGTGGGAAGCAGGTGCTCAAGTGCTTGAGCCACAACCACTCCTTCACTCATACATTTTTGAGAAATTTCCATCATCTAACCAAGTTTGATCAACCACAGCTTGTCAGTTGTAATTTCAATTCAAGTAAAAATGATGTTTCATGAAAAATTGTTGAGTTCAGCTCACAAGTCAATTTCACAAGTGCTTTGATTTGAGGCACCACAAATGCTTTAAATGTACCTTCCATTTTGCCAGAGTAAGAAAATGACAATTAAGGGTCAATAATAAATATAATTAATAACTTTACTGCTTCATTCTTCAGTGAAACTGGCTTTTTAATGTAACTGCAGGTGCATGATGATGAAGAATAAAATAATTGCTGGTATAGTTTGATGTCATTGCTTTGATTCTTGCTAAGATGCAAGAAGTTTTAACTAACTTTGCTTTTACACTATTAGTGCAAATGTCAACATGGTAAAAAAAAAAAAAAAGGCAAATAAGAACTTAATATCCTTATAAAAATAGTTCTGACCTAGAAGACTCCCTAAAGGATCTTCAGAGCCTGAACTTTAAGAACTACTGTCTTAGATAATCATTTAAACAAGTAATGTATCTGAAAAGTGGTGATAATAGTATTACCTACCCCTGATGCTACTAAGGTTGTCAGGAAGTTTAAATAATGCTTTAATGTACTAAATAAAATGGTAATTATCTGGGCAGGACAGAAGTAACATGATTTAATGGCTTGTTTTTTGGAAGACTTGGGTTCTAGTCCCCATTAGGCCCAGAATTAATGTGACCTTTGACAACTCCTTCACATCTCTAAGATTTCAGTTCTTCACGTACAAAATAAGGGAGATGAACTGGATGATTTCGAAAGTTTTGACTGTTTTAAAATACAAGGATGATAAACCCTTCCCTCCATGTTTAAATATCTTTACCTAAGTAAGTTCAAAATGGATTCAGCCAGGAAGTGGATGTGGCTCAAGATTTTGTGTTCTGTCTACCATATGAGAGGGCTGGGGTTCATTTCCTGGGGCCTCCTGATGAAAGACAATGTGGCCTGTGTGGTGACCTGTCCTGAGTGGACAGCTGGCCCATACAGAGAGCTGGCCCACACAGGATAGCTGGCCCATGCAGGAGTGCTGACCTACACAGAGCACTGGTACAGAAAGATGATGCAACAAATGAGATGCAGAAGAGAGGCAATAAGAGATGCAGCAGACCAGGGTGCTGAGGTGGCACAAGAGATTGAGCACCTCTCTCCACTATGGAAGGTCTCAGAATCAGTTTCTGGTGTCACCCAAAGAGAAGACAAGCAGACACAGAACACACAGAGAGCAGACAGCAAGCACAAAAACAACAGGGGGGGGACACATCTTCAAAAAATGGATTCAGCCATGTAGGTGGGTGTAGGTGGTCTATTTCTTTTCATTTTAAATTTAGAAACAAATACAGTTCTATTGCAGTTAGCATGGTTTCACTTTTCCTATTTCAAGTGAGGGATGTGGAGGACATCTACGTCTAGCCATAATAGAGTAACAGGCTTCAGATTTACCTTTTTGGCTTAAACAACTATAAATGGACACAATTTATGGACCTGCAGTTTTCCTACATTGGATAATAGCACATGACAGTGATCCCTGAAAGAAGAAAAATAAATAAAGTGATGTCAGGAGTGACTTTCTAGGCCATAGCACAGGGAAGGGGACCCAAACAGCTTGGTGGTCTCCCTGAGTTGAGCGGAGTTCAGAATTTTGGGAAGCCAAGGTGGTTAGAATTCACAGGATAGAGTGCTATAGAGGAGAGAGCTACACAGAGAAAATGTGAAGTGGTCCACCTCAAGTCTGTGATAAGTACAGGCATGAGAGGAAACTACCACAGATGGGGAAAGAACCACTCAAAGGAGCAGGCAGGACAGGCCACAAAGCTCACGTGGAGCCAGAAGCAGCCTGAGTGAAAAGGCCTCTTTACACATGCAACATGAAGGAGAAGGCCTCAGTAGAAGAGCCAAAATAGCTCTAGATGTAAGGTCTTTGTGGACCCACTGACAAAGGTTTAAAATGTATGATAACAGTAGCACAAAGACCAGGAGGGGAGAAATGGAAGTATATTGTCATAAGGGTTTTATACTATTTATAAAGTGAGTATTGCTTGAAAATATACTGTGATATGTTAAAGATGTATACTATAAGCCCTAGAGCTATCACTAAAAACTCAAAAGATATATGTAATAAGCCATTAAAGGAGAGAAAATGGAATATAGAAAAAATATTCAATTCCCTAAAAAGTCATCCAAAGAGAAGGAAAATAATGAAGAATAAAAAGTACAAATAAAAAACCAGATAGTATAAGTTCTAAAATGCCAACTAAACAGCAGAGATTATCAAATTGGATAAAAAATCAAGCCTAAACTATATGTTATGTGTAATAAATCCACTTTATTTTTTAATATTCTTTTGTATTTTTATTTTTTAAAGAAACTTGGAGTACATAAATGTTAC
Organism: Cabassous unicinctus; assembly: GCA_029593785.1. NCBI lineage: Eukaryota > Metazoa > Chordata > Mammalia > Cingulata > Chlamyphoridae > Cabassous > Cabassous unicinctus. The sequence goes on from JAQZBX010002886.1 coordinate 31,078, forward strand.
ACAAAAGTATAGGAGATTCCCATATGTGCCACTCCCTAGCCTCCCACATTTTCCCAAATCAACAACACCCTTCATTAGTGTGGTACTTTTGCCACAATTGATGACCGCATCTTGGAGCATTGCCACTAAGTGTAGATTTTAGTTTACATTGTAGTTTACACTCTCTCCTGCACATTTTGTTATTAAAACTGGCCTGTATCTGTCATTGTAATATCTTTCAGGATAATGCCCAAATCCTGAAAATGTCCCCATATTACACCTATTTTTCCCTCTCCCTCCCCCTCCCCTCAGAACCTCCAGTGGCCACTGCTTCCACATCAATGATAAAAGTTTTTTCATGGCTTGGATCACAAGTCTACTGTAGAACACCTGAAATTCTGCTAATCTTGTCCATTGTCCATTCCTCAATCCTGAGGAGTCTGTGATGGTGATGCTCATTCCACCTTTAATTGAGAAGGGGCTTAGATCCCATGAGCAGATGGATGGGACTTTCTTGCTTCCAGTTGCAGACTCTGTCTGTTCCTTGAGATGGTCATTGTCAGTCATTATTTCCTTGTTAGTTGTCCTGGGTGAGTCCAATGAACTGTAAATTAGGTGTTGCAAGAATGTTGAGATTTAGGGTCCAACTGGCACATGGACAGACCTAATATTTAAGTCTCTTGGACATACACCTATCAAATTTAGTACTACCTATAGGTCCAAATAAAGGAGCAGAATAGCCATGTGTAGGGAGAGCACAACTGAATACAACACTATCACACAGGGGAGCATAAATTCCAAATTACTGCCCACTGGCAGGGTGCCAAACTCCAGACCTGTCTACCCTGCCTATATTCTCTTGATGTCTCCAGAGCCCTCAGGAGCCCCACTATTTGATGTTATATTTACTTTGGCAGTCAATGAGTTCTCGATGAGACATTCATAAGATTACCTCTGAAATGACTTCCTGACTAACTTAGAAATCTCTTAACTATATAAACTCATTTGTCTTTACACTTTCTCCCTTTTGGTCAAGGACTTTTTTCAGTTGCATTGCTACTTGGTGCTTGGTCATAATCCATCAGTGCCAGGGAAGCTTTTTCCTGGGAGTCAGGACCCACAGTAGGATAAAGGTAATGCATTTATATGCTGAGTTTGTCTTACAGAAAAGGCTACATTTGAGCAACAAGGACGCTCTCAGGAGGTAACATTTAGGCACCCTATACTACTATGATAAGTTTCAATTTCAAAAGTAAAGGATCATAAGTACAGTCATTACAATCAAGGGCCCATCAGTGGTTTATCTTCCTTCTCTAGTCACTGCCCCTGTGCTCAGGGAATTCTTGCTGTCCCATTAGAGAATGTGGCAGAGCTGTCCAGGATGAGAATTTGATATTCCTTTGGGTGTTGGATGAATCTCCACCCACTATGACCATGCCCCATGAACACTTGAACACATTCATAGGCCTTATCTGTATTGCCTAGGGGAACCTCCTCTCATGCATCCCCCATCTCTGACACCCTGCACCAATGACCTTCCCCTGCCAGACTTATATCCCTTCTGTGATCCAAAATTTCCTCAAAATTGAAGCCAACAAAATAACTGAATAAGAAATTGATAAAATAAGGTCAGTTGTAAAAACAACAAAGAAACTACAAAAAATTTTATAAAAAGTTTGCAATAGTAAAAAATATAAAATTAAAAAAATTTTAAATTATGTCTCTCATGACTGTAAGATATGTTTTCTTGTATGTACAGTGACATTTGCTTCCATTTATTCATCCAGTGTCTTATTTTTCTCATTTTGTCTTCATAGAAGCTTTAGGTTATGGAAAAGTCACACACAGAATATTGGTGATTCCCATAAACCCAACATCCTCTCCCTTTTCCCCTTTCCCCTATTAATGACAGTTTATGTGTGGATGGTACCTTTGTTACAATTGAAATACACATATTGAAACATTGGTACTAAACATGGTCAATGATTTACCTTGTGGGTTTCATTTCGGACCGTACACTTTTATAGATTTTGATTAATTTAGACATGGTCTGTATCCATCCTTACAAGATCATGTAGAACAATTCCATCTCCCCAAAAATGTCCCATGTTCCATCTATTCTATACCTCCCTCCATCTCCCCTCCTGACCCATTGTAAGCAACAAGTTTAACTCAGGGAGGACCAGATTCATAGTTATTTGCAACAACATTGAAAGCTTGACATACTGGCCTGTTCTCCCCTATTAGGCACTGCCTATGCTCTCAAGAGACTCCCACCCTTCTATTTGAGATCATAGCAGGACTCCCAGAATGGGATCTCTGATACAGCACACTATGACAAGATGAACACGGCACACTCTCTAGAAGCCTGCCCCACGTATACCCTGTCCTGCATGTCCACCACATCCAACACCTTAAACCAGAAATTCTCCCATGCCAAATTTGCCAAAAGAACCTTCCCAACATTGTGGTTTCAATCACATACCTGCAAAGACCCAGAGTTCACCTGCTCCCTCCCCCAACCCTTCTTCCTGTTCCATGGAGAGTCCATCCCACCCTCCCCACCCTACCTTCATCACAGACCAACACCACCCATACCAATAGCACCACTGAATCACTGTTATGCCCATCCACTGCAAAACTACACCCTTCCACCTTATCATATATTTTGCCCTCAGGGGCATTGACACACACTTCTTCTCCCTTTCTATCTACTCTAAACTCATCTTCCAGCCTTTTGCTCTGTGAGCATGTTCAATTTGCTTAACTCATTTCAGTGAGGTCATGTAATATTTTCCTTCAGTGCCTGGCTTGCTTCACTCAACCTAAGGTCTTCAAGATTCATCCATGTTATCCCATGTGTTAATACTGCATTCCTTCTTACAGCTGAGTAATATTCCAATGTATGTATGCACAATAATGTGTTTATCCATTCATCTGTTGATGGACATTTGGGTTGTTTCCAACTTTTGGCAACAGTGAATAATGCTGCTATGAACATTGGTGTGCATATATTTGTTCATGTCCCTGTTTTCAATTCTTCTGAGTATATTCCCAGCAGTGGGATTGCTGCATCATATGGCAGTTCTATAATCAGTTTCCTGAGGAACTACCAAAATCTCCTTCACAGTGGCTGCACCATTCTACATTCTGACCAGTAGTGGATAAGTGTTCCCATTCCTCCATATCCTCTAAAATCTTGTAGTCCCCTGCTTTTTTAGTAGCCACCAGTATAATGGGTGTAACAATTTATCTCATTAGGGTTTTGATTTGTATTTCCCTAATAAGTAGTAATGTTGAGCATCTTTTCATGTGCTTTTTAGCCATTTGTATTTCATCTTTGGAGAAGTGTCTATTCAAATCCCTTGCCCATTTTCTAAATGGGTTGTTTGTCTTTTTATTTTTGAGATGAAACATTTTTTTTATATATGCCAGATAATAAGCCCGTTTCAGATATATGGTTAACAAATATTTCTTCCCATTAAGTAGGCTGCCTTTTCACTTTCTTGACAAAATCCTATCAGGTGCACAAGTTTTTAATTTTGAGGAAGTCCCATTTATCTATTTTTTTTTTCATTCCTCGGGCTGTGTGGGTAAAGTTCATGGAACAATTTCCTAACACAAGGTCCTGTAGATGCCTCACTACATTATCTTCCAAGATCTTTATGGTCTTGGCTCTTATGTTTAGATCTTTAATCCTCTTGAGTTAATTTTTGTATAAGATGTAAGATAGTGTTCCTCTCTCATTCTTTTGAATATGGATATACAGTTCTCCAAGCACCTTTTTTTGAGGAGGCCATTTGCTTCCAATTAGGCCATTTTCTTCCAGTTGTGTGGGCTTGCTGGCTTTGTTGAATATAAATTGACTGTATACATAAGGATCTATATCCAAACTCTCAATTCAGTTCTCTTAGTTAGTATGTCTATCCTTGTGAAAATACTATGCAGTTTTGACCAGTGTAGCTTTGTAGTATGCTTTTAAAGCCAGGTAGTGTGATTCCTCCAATTTCATTTGTCTTGTTCAATGTCTTTGGCTATTCAGTGTCCCTTGCCCTTCCAAATAAATTTCATAGCTAGCTTATCCAATTTGGATAAAAAATGTTGTGGTAATTTTTATTGGGAATACATTAAATCTGTAGATCAGTTTGGGTAGGGTAGACATCTTAATGATGTTTAGTTTCCTTTCCATGAACAGGGAATATTGTTCAATTTATTTAGGTCTACTTTGACTTCCTTTAACAGTGTTGTATATTTTTCTGCATAGAAGTCATTTACATCTTTAAATAATTTATTCCTAGGTACTTGATTCTTTTATTTCTATTATAAATGGGATTTTTTTTTGTTGATTTTCCCCCCAGTTTGCTCTTTATTGATGCATAGAAATGTTACTGAATTTGGCACACTGATCTTGTATCCTGCCACTTTACTTAACTCACTTATAAGTTTTAGAAGCTTTGATGTAGATTTCTCAGGTTATTCTATGTATATGATCATGAAATCTGCAAATAGTAAAATTTTTACTTCTTCCTTTCCAATCTAGATGCCTTATATATCTTTTTTCTTGCCAAAGTGCTTGAACAAGTATTTCTAACACAATGTTAAATAGCATTGAAAGTGGGCATCCTTATCTTGTTCCAGATCTTAGAGGGAAAGCCTTAGAATTTCACCATTAAATATAACAGAAGGCTCTGACCTCTACCTTTTTTTGTGTGTCCCGTTCCATTTGTATTATTTGAATGTCTTTCCATTTGTGTTACTTCTGCATGAATTTTTAGGCCTCACCCCCATTTTGTGAGAATCCATTTAGTTAAACTAGATCAAGTTATATGTAAATCCATGGACCTGGGCCCTTGTTGACAAGGTTTTCCATACATAGAAAGTAATGTCAGGGCTGAGTTAGTCTGGCCTGCTGACCATTTTGTGTGCTGGAAGGCCTTCCCTGTGCATATCTCATTAGCACCATGCCTGACAAGAGACCATCTGGTGTGTGACCAAGGAAAGACTTACCTTTAAACATTTTCATAGTGGAGGTGGTCATTTTTTCTTCCCACACCCTTCAAATAATCTTGAGGCATCCATGACTTATACCACCAATAGATCACTGCATCCACCTCCATCACATATATAGTTGCTTATTCATCCACCTGTTATGGAAAGTTCCTCTCCCCAGTAAACTATCATCCCTGTTTTGGCCAAACAGGGCCCTTCTCCTGAACTCCAGGAGTCCATGACATCTCCTAGACAATGAGCAGGAACAGCCTAAAACTGCTTTGGCCATCAGAGGGAGTGATAGGGCCATGCACTCATGCTTTACCTCTGTCAGCCAAGTGGCCATCCTAGTGGAGCTGCCAGGTTCCAAGTCATTCCCTACAGCCCTGTCTGCAAACACTGGTCAATTGTGACCTCCTGCTGTGGATATTGCTTCATTCATCCTTCCAGGCCACTGAATGACATGAAATAGCTTTACTTTGTGGGTGTGGGGGGGGATAGGAGAATGGACACATGAAACTGAAACTTAACTTACTATTATATATTGCCTAAAAGTTACCACCTGACTGCCTCCTTGTTTGCCAAATGCAGCAACATTGTAAGCCAAACTCAGCATATAAACTCAATACCTTCTCCGTAGCATGGCACATACTTGAGGATGAGCCTCCCTGGTACTGATGTATTATTACCAAGCACCATCTAGCGTTGCATTTGGAAAAAGACCTTGTGCAAAAGGGGCAAATTTTAAATACATTTGAGTTTTTATGGCTAAGAGATTTCACAGTGAGCCGGGAGATCATTCCAGAGGTTATACCTATGTACACTTCAGGAGGATCTCATTGACTGCAACAAAAGCATTGACTCAAGCACGGGTGCTCCTGAAGTCTCTAGAGACATCTAGACACTATAGGCAGGGCAGTCAATCTTTGGAATTCAGCAACCTGTTCTTACCTTGGAATTTATTATCCCCAAAGCAACAGAGTTTGACTCATTCATAATTTCCTATACATGGCTCTTCTGTCCCTTTTATTTGAACCTACAATTGTAACTATATTCATTAAATCTTTGTACCAGAGACTTAAATCTTTAGCCTGTTCATATGGTGGTTGAACCCTGAATCTCAAGAGTGTTGCAACACCGACTCTCCAGTTCATTCGACTTGCCCAGGACAATTAACAAAAGGATGATGATGGATAATGCCCATCCCAAAAAGCAAAGTGTCTACAACTGCAGTTAAGACACTGTGGATGCTTCATACCCATGGAATCCTATATATGGCCTCTAGTGATCAGCTTCTTTCACTTACCATAATGTTCATCAGGTCGCTCCCATTCTAGCATGTTTCTCTACATCATTATTTCTTATGACTGATAATATCCCATTGTATGGATAGACCATATTTTCTTAATCCCTTCATCATTTGATGGGTATTTTATTTGTATTTTTTTGCTATTATCATACCAAACTTATCCCAGATTTGGACAGAAGGCCTTGAAGTGGCTCCTGTCATGTTTTGACACCACTCCTGTGGACTTTGGTACAATCCTTGCTCTACAGGAAGGAATGTTTGTCAGGTTACTCTCATGTATTTCCTGCCCAAGACCTGGACACACACATACCTAGATGCCTTCTTTTTTTTCATGCAATATGGTATTTAGAGAGAACAATCTGGATATCAGAGGTGGATGTTCCTGCCAGGTCTTCTTTCCTTATAAGCCTGTTCAGTAATTAGAGCTAGAAAATCTATGTCATAAACAGAAATATATTTCCTAATGAAAATGTAAGATTATACTGTTTTCCTTCCCTGGTAACCAAGCTGAAAGTGGCCCCACAGCCCACAACTAGGGCAATCAGGAGGCTGGTGCAGGGAACTTGGGCTCTGTGCTGTGCCAGGGGTTGAACCTTGAGCTGCTGAACATGATGAAGCCTGAGGAGGACACACAGGTAACTCAGGACAGGGCCTGTCACCACCCAGACAGGAAGCCATTCAGTAACTTAACTTGCAGTGAGGTGTGTCTGTGTAAGTCTGTGGCCATCAGTCCCAGAGGTATTCCCTTCCCCCATCAGTCTCTTCTTTCATCCACACCCCATAGGAAATGTCCACACACCAATGACATAAGCAATGCACAAATTTTGGACCATGGATGCAGGCATCCCAGGGCACTGCAAGTTCTAAGGGCTCAGAGCCAAATTCCTTTTGAGGACAACTGAGAGTGTAGACTGGAGATCCCCAAGATGGTGGACCCCAAACCATACAGGCAAAACTTCCCCCTGACCCACAGAAAAAACTGTGTGGTGTCTCTTGCTTAGATGCAATAACTATTCTTGTCTTGCATTCAGAGTTCATGCCTGATGCCTCAGGACCCAGGCAGGGTAGAGAGGCCACCAGGTAGCCAACATTGATGCTGGGGCCTATTGGGAAGTTTTGGGTTAAGAATTTGCACAAGTTGTTGGAGGTGTGGGTGGTGGGGAACATGGGAATCCCTGTAATTTCTGAGTAATATTTAGGTAATCTAAGCACCTTTAAAAATATATATATAACAAATAACATTTATGTAAACAAATGCACATATATGCATATGTATTTATATATCATTTTACAAATATTGATATGTATTGTGAAAAATTTGATTTTTACCCACAATAAAAAAAAAAGAGGACAAAAGAAAAAAAAAGAATTTGCACAAGGCATGGCAGGGCAGTGGGAAGCACTAGTTCATAGACATAGTGTTTATGAAATGGGGCCCAGCCAGAGCCCTTAAAGCTCTATTTTAACTCCCAGTCCCCTCATAAGGAAAAGCAATTCTGGTGTCAGGGATCAGGATCACCAAGCATGAAATCTGAGGTAAATATTTGACCATGGGGCCTCAGAAGGGAACTAAGGATGCAAGTTCTGCCTGTCCTTGGACCATGTGCCAATAATCTTCCTCTCTCCTTTCCTTTCCATATTGTAAGCTTTGTTCTAGTTTTTACCCCTACCAGATGCTGATGTAAATCTAGAGATTGCCCTTGAAAACTACATGTTCCTATTTGGTGCTAAAATGAAACCTCAGCCAAGAAGCAGAAAATGTTCCTTCTTCCCCCAAAGGGGTGAAAGGAGCCACTGCCTTATCCAGGGTCTGAAAATGGACCTTCCTAATGGAAGTGGCTTTGACATCTAAATCCTGACATTCCTCATGGGTGGTCTCAGCTCCTTCCAGGTGTATTGATACTGAAATGCACACGTGCTCTGTGAAAAGGGATTCTGTGTTTACTTCAGTAGCCAGGGAAGGGTGGCTGGTGTTTTTCCCTTCTTCCTTCCAAAATAAACTTATGACTCTGCATGATTTCTTATTTGAATGAGCAATGTGAGAATATGCACCTCATTTCAATTAACACAGAAAATGAAAGAACCAAACCTCATCTCCCAGGCTGTAGTTGAACCAGAACTTTAATAATAAAATATTGGCATCTAACACTTACTATTTACATTGATAAATATTGCCCCTCCCCATAATAATATGTTTGTTGTTTATTCATAAATTCAATTAATTTCCAGTCTCACTCAAATCCTCCCTCCACTGCCATGTTTCGCATAGTCTCAGTCACAGAGGGTGTGCCATTGGCCCTTGCAGTAACATGAGATTTGAGATAACTGGGACCCAGCAGGGAACCTCCTCACTCACTGTTGAAGAGGGTGTCTCCATCCACTTCTGTGGTGTGGGGGTGACAGGGGTGGAACTGAGCAGAGATGCCCTCACTCCTGAAAATGTCTACAATGAGTGGGGCCTGGATTAGGACCCCTGGGAATATCACAGATGGCATCCAAGGGAATGCAGTGAGACCTCAGTGATCCCCTAAGTTAGCGATGGGTCACCAGAGCCCAGGACAGCCTGTTCAAGGGCAGAGTCAGGCTGGTTAACAGGATAGGTTCAGAAGTTTATGTAGAGTCTGGGGGTGGCTGTTGAGGAGGAAGTGTCTCCCTGGGTGGCCCACTGGGGTTGGGTACAGCAAAACTACTTGCCTAGGCAGTCCTGGGAAGGGGGACCTGAGGCTGGTGGACACCAGGGGCCAGTTAGAATGTCTCCTTGTGGAAATTGGGTCCCTTCTGCTTCATGCCCCGAAGGGCTGAGATAACCCTGTTCTTGACCTTTGCATCCTTGGGTGTTGACTGCCTCATTAGATGAATGTGATGATAAGCCAAAGGACCCATAGTGTCACAAACATTCTTGGTGTCTGGGATCTGCAGCATTGGGGGGTGGGGCAGAGGAGGGGTGGTGGGCTATGCCCCAGGGGACCCCAGGTCACCACAACCCCACATGATCCCATGAGAGCAGGCCTCAGCCAGTGTCCTGAATCCACCAATCCAGCTCCAGGACCAAAAAGGAGCCCTCTGAATGATACCTGCATGAAGGAAAAACTCTACAGAGGCACAGCTAACAATGAAGACACTTGTTTGAGAAGTGACTTTGACTCCTAACTGCAATCCTCCAAATGGAGCTGCCAAGAGGTCATCAACCTCCTGCCATCATTTGGTCAAGACTGGGTGTTTGAGGGCCTCACTGTCTTCTCCTCATTGACTGAGGAGATCACCATGATTTGAGGGGGGTCTTTTCCCATCATTCCTTACCCCAACTCCTACAAGAATCTACACCTCAGTCTTGAGGTTGTTTCCAAACTTCTGCCCTCTAGGCTGAACCCTGCTCCTTGGTCCTTGGCCTGCACAACCCCGATGTGCTTCCAGAGCTCTGGGGACAAAGGGAGACCATGCAGCAGAGGGTGGGGATTGAGGAGTGAAATCTGGGCCTCTCTCTGTCACCTCCTACCACCCAATCATGAGAAATGCTTTCCATAGGGGAGTGCCCCTGTCAAGAGCCTGGCCCTCCAGGACACTTTCAGATAGCAGTGAACACCCCTGAGCAGAACACACACCTAGTCTGAGCCTGGATGTCAGAGAGGAGGAGAGGCTGGATGACAACCTATGCCACACCAGGTCTGCTCTGGACTCCATTATGCAATTGTGCTCAGGAAGATCTAGACCTCAGGTACCTTGACTACAAGGGTCCAGCTACAGTCAGGGCTCAGGTGTAGGGTCAAACAAGTGATAGCTTAGTAAAACAACACCTGCTCCTGGCCACAAGACAAGTGCAGCCTGGGACAGGTGGGTAACATGGCTCCTCAGCCAGCCTCTGTTCTGTGGGGCCTGGGTGACTCCATCAGCATGTCTCATCCAGAATCTGGCCCCTGCTCACACCTCCACAGCAACCATCTTGGGGCAGACCTCATCCCTCCTCTGGGCCACAGCTGCAGCCCCTCACTTCCTGGGTTCTCCACACTGTCCCAACCACCACTTTGAGACCAGCTTTACCTGTTCTGCTTTGACCCTCTGGTGGCTCCCAGTTCCCCTATGAGAGAGTCAAGCTCTTTCCAGCAGCCCATTGGGCCTGATGAGGCCCAGCTGCCAACACTTCCCTGACCTCAACTCTTGCCCTTGACCCCTGTTCCCTCAGCCCTGGCCTCCTGACTGCTCCTCAGGCTGGCCAAGCACATGGCCTTCTAGGGCCTGGCAGGCTGTTCCCTCCCTCCTCCTCTTTCAGGGCCACCTCAGCAAGCTCTTCCATGGTTGCCCTCACTCAGCGTGCCAGCCTCAGCCCCATGCCCACAGTCCTGATCCCTGACCACCATCAAACACACACTCTTCCTGCCTCTGGAGGTGGCTGTCTGTCCTTTCCCACCCACTAAGAAGTCTGAACCAGGATGGCAGGGTGGGAACCTGGCATTCTTTATGTGTCTACTGCCTGAACCACTGAGGGACCCCAGGGGACAGCTGCATGCTTGGCTCACCACGATGCTCTTGTAGTTGTTACCATTGTCCTCATCCAGGCTGACATGGACAATGCAGCAGTCACCACCTTCCTGTTTATAGAGTGGCCATGCATCACGGCCATTTTGGTGGGTCAGGGTGGCCCTAGGTTTGATGGGGAGGAGGAAGAGGACATTCTTCTGGATGCTGATGTGACAACAGAGGAGTTCTGTGACAATGCAGTTGCCAACCGCTCCAACTGTGGGGGACAGAAAGATCAGCAGAAGGCCTAGAGCCTTGGGGCTCACCAGGGCTGCTCTAGAAGCTCCAGGGGGCTTTAGAAGTTCCATAGGAGTCAACATACCTTGACACCTTTGTGGACACAGAGCAAGCCAAGTGGGCACAGGAGAGGGAGGGGGAAGGTAAAGGGTAACAGGGAGAGTAGGTGGGACATGGTCCAGGTGGATTTCTATCTCAGAGCTTGAGGAGCCAGCCACATCTATGGGAGGTGTGTCAGCTGCAACCCTGCTGCTGAAGTCATGGCCACGCTGGAGCTGGTCACTGGAGTGGGTGGTGCTGCTACCACTGGTCTCGGGGGCCTGGTGGCTGGATGGATGGGTCAGCTTACCTTGGGGTATTCCTTGGGATGCAAACAAATACCTGCCCAGATATCACTGCACCCTGCTAAGTGCTTCGTTTATCAATAGTAGCCAGTGGGCTCCTACTGCCTTAGAGATCATGCAACATCACCCAATTCACAAAGTAGGAAACAGGCCCAGAGACAGGGCAACTTGCCCAAGTCACAGGTTTGGTCGGGATTGGAGCTGGGATCCCAGGGCTAAACCATCAGGCTCCCCAAACCCATGCTTAACCTGAAGGTTCCCTGAGCCCAAAGCCAGCCCACACTTGTCCACCCTGTACAGGGAACTCACTTTTTGCTCCAATGTTTGAAACCTTCTGGTAGGTGTTTGGCCTTGGAGCTCTTACTGGCCAACTGGGATGGGGGCTCTATCTCCTGAGACAGGTGGTAGCTACAGGACAGGGTGGACGCTGTTAGGTTCCCAGAGCCACACTTCAGGCATCCCTCCCAGCGTCTGCACAGGAGTTGGCATTTTTGTGCCCCAGATGTCTCCAGTAAACAGGTCCTATGCTGACCCAGCACCCACCAGGGTGATTCCACACCTACCATGACCTGATTCTGTCCTGGGCTCACCTCTCATTCTTGCTTAGCTGCTTCACAGCCCCAAACCAGGCCCTAAATGTTTCCTTGGGCAAAAGGGTGTAGCAGCAGCCAATGTGGAGCTGCTGGAGTTCAGCAACCATCTGGTATTCCTGGAGCCAGAGGGAGGGAAGAGGCACTGCCAAGGCCTGGGTGGGCTTGCTGGGTAGGACAAGGGCCAGTGGCTGGTTTTGCTCCTATGGGAACCCCCATCCCTTCACTCCCTTCCCGGCACTACTGGCCCACAGGGCTGACTTCACACAGCTCCTCCTCCAAAAAGTTGTCCTTCATCCCATGGATAACACCCACCCATTCTCCCCCTCTACTTAAGAGGAAGCTGTGTGCAGCCCAGGATTGACCTGCCCAGGAGGGTCTCTGTTTTTCATCCCCGACCCACCCCAGCCCCACCCCCACAGTGATGGCCACAGCTGCTCACCTTCCTGTTTTTGTGAAAATTAACCTTCCTCTCCTGGAAGGCAGAGAGTTTGCATCCATCATAAAAGGGCTCCCAGCCATTGCCATGCCCACAGTCCCTCAGCCCCTGTCACATTGCACTACTGAGGGGTTAACACTCACGGGGCAGTCCAGACAGGGATGGACTCAGGCAGGCATCTGGGCACCAGGAGTGGGGACCAGGAGTGGAGCCAGAGAGACCTTCCAGTCCCAGCCTCTGAGGGCAATGGAGAGAAGGTCCCTTGGACCAGCCTCCATTTCCTCATCTATAAGAAGGCCATGGCACCCCAGCACCCAGGGAGGCTGTGATGCTCTCAGGAGAGGTGGTGTGCCCACTGCTGAGAGCTCAGGGCTCAGAGGGGCCTCTCCTCCCAAACTTCAGGGTCCCTTTCCCACCTTACATTGGCCCCCAGGTGCACTTACATCCAGATACTCTGGCATGGCAGAGTCCAACAACAAAAATTGAGTGAGGATTGTTCTCAGGCATGGGACTATGCCCTGGATGTCACCCTGTGGCATTGGTGGGTTAGGGATGAGCACTGGCTCTCAGCTGCCCCCAAGACCCAGCTCTGCAAACTCCTCAGTCTCAGACTCCTAGGACCACCCAGCCTTCCTCTGGGACAGTCTAGGACACTTAGCAGTAACCCCCTAAATACCCCTCACAGCCTCTAAGGACACAATCTCCCTTGCAGTCAACCCCCAGCACTGGCTTTTCTTCAGTCACCAAGTTCACCCCTTCTCCCACCCCATCCCCCTGAGTCAGCTCTTCAAGTCTCCTGCTCTGACTTGCTGCAAGCAGTCCTCCCAGGATTTCAACAGCTCATGCCCTAAAGGCCAGGTGAGGGGACACAGTAGGGAGGCTTTTCAGTCTCAGTAACCAGGACATGGAAGCCACCCCTCACTGACACTCCTGGCCTCAGGCACACTCATCCACTCTGGCTGTTGCTGCTTCTGGACTATTTTGGGGATCATCTCCAAGGTGGCAAACTTAGAGATCAACTTCTGCAGGGTTGAGAACAAGCTAATTGCAGCACTCTACCCCTCACTCATTTCCCTTGTCTTTGAGACACCTTGGCATAGTGAGCAGGTGGAAATCTGCTGCCACCACATGCCTTATGTCCCCTGAGTGAACTTGTGCAAGAGGATTGGTCTCCTGAGTCTGTTTGTTCATCTGTGCTATCGGGACAAAGATCTGACCGCTCATCAGGAGTCCAGAGGACTCAGGTTTGCATGCTTACAGTGCATAGCTCTGGCCTTCAAGCTTTCCCCTCAGAGTCATGGGAATGCTCAGCCACCTTCCTTTTCTCCCTTGAACGTCACCACCATGCTGTGAGGGTGGTACCACTGGATGGTCATGACTCCATTCCACATGAGGACACAGAGGTGATGAGGGTGTCACATGTACACATCCAGTCAGGGCATCCGAGGACAAGCTGCTTCCTCCCAGCTAACAAGTGTATGGTTCTCCTGGTCTCTGAATGGGGGGGGGCTTGTGTCATCCCACCGATGGAGCCTGAGAATAGGGTGTCTCTGGAGACCTAGTTGAGCAGCTCCTGCCTGTCCCAGCCCCCTGGAGTGGAGACCCAAAAGTCTGCCCAAAGGCATACAAAAGGCATCCCTTCCCAAGGGTCCACTCAGGATATTCTGCCTACAGACAAGTCCCTGCATCCACTCAGAAATAGGTCTTCAAGGTGTCAGGTCTGGCTGTCCAGGTAGGGTGGGGGCTGCCAGCAGTACTGGATATTGAAGTTTTGCTTCCTCCTTTATGTGGAAGTTTCTATTTATGGTCAGGAAGAACCGGCCATGGTTTCCTTTCTCCAAAATATTTCTCATAGCTCTCTGGCACACATGTCATTCATAATGAGGCACAGTTATGAGACCGTCCCACGCAGATGGAGACTTCTCATCCTGCCAGTTCATTATCTCCTTCTGGAACATCACAGCCATGTCCACTGCATCCAAGAGCCACAGCCTATGGCCCTACAACTGCCATTCCCCCTACCCATGAAACCAAACATACCACTCTTCATCTTACTCCAGAATAGGCCAGAGTGGATGTTTTCAAAGAAATTTCCAGTGAAAAACTAACAACCCTACCTCCTGAGCCCTGACCCCCAGGCTCCGCTTTACCTTGATCATCAGCTCTCTGTCCTGGGAGTAGATGCACTCATGTCTGTAAATCTCAGACAGCGTCCAAAAGAGGCCTAAGCTGTCCGTGGAGGAGGGCAAGAAAGAAGCAGAAATGTGGGAGTGGGTGGGAGGGAATAAGTGTTTATCCCCTTTATTTTAGATGCCTGGGACCCAGACTGTCTGGGTGGGTGGTGCTGAAACTGGGTAGCTCTGGGCACTGCAGGACAGTGTGCACTTAGGAGCTGAGCTCTCATGTGGACACAATGGGGACCCCCATCCCCATTTCATGAGCAGCTGGTTTTTACACGTGTAGATTTCAATTGGTCACAGCATTGCTGAGAAGCAAACACTTAACAAATTTCCATTTGGCTCAAGTCCATAAATGACAGAGGAAGTAATCAGTGCTGAGGCAGAACAGCTGACCTCAGGTGAGATGGAGATCTAGAGCTCCACCCTGCCTGGACACTGCCCAGGAGCTGCTGCCTCCCAGGCTCCCTGAAGGCTGTCCCTGTAGGGTCTCTGGTCCAACGTGTTGTCCCCTATGGAGGACTGCCCACCTGGAAACTTCATCCTACATCACCACCAGACAGAGAATTGAAAAACTTTGCAGAGCATAAATGGTGGTGTAAAATGAGGAGCTGTTCTTGAGGATTCTGCACTCCTGCGGAGGGAGAAAGATATATAATGAGAGGTGGTCTGCGTGCTCCCCTGCTCAACATTCAGTCTCCTCAGCTGATATCTCCCCTCTTGGATGAGACAGACTCTGAGGGAGACCATGAGGCTCACTATGGACACAGAGTGACACCCACACCCAACCTGGAGGAGTAGCCTTGCTGGGAAGTGAGGAGAGTGTAGGGCTGTGCTACAGGCCAGGGAGGGCCTGCAACCCTAAGAGCCAATAGGAACAAAGAGGAGTTTCAAGAACCCAGAGAGGGACCCTTGAGCATACCCTGACCACCTCGATCCTGTGCTCCATCACCCAGGCCCTGTCTGGGGCCTTCATGCTCCAGTTCCTGAGGCAGATGGAGGTGACACAGTTGATCACACAGTTGTACTGCATGATGGTGGCATGGATGGTGGGTGCCATGGGCTCCTTACACTTTTTGTTGTACTGGGACGAGATGGAGCCCAGACAGTATAAGGCACCACCTTCTTGAACAGATACTGTGGAGGAGGGGATGTCAGGAGCCCCACCCCACCTAGCTCAGATCCTGGAAGCCCTCAGGACCCAGGCCAGTATCCATTGGTCTCAGGCAGAGCTCAGCAGGCTGAGGGCAGGGTGTGCTCTCTGTTCCCTGAGGGAACCTAGCACTCTAGAGACTCCAGCCCCAAGGCTAGCGGGGAGGAGAAAGCTTCATTTAAAAGTCCATCTCACAGACCCCAGAAGCTGAGGTGCCTCATGCAGCCACAGGCCTGGGCAGCACCACTGCCCCTCCTGATAACACCTGCTGGGACTGCTTGTGGTCAGGTGCACAGTCCCTGTAGGGACTACAGGCTTTGAGCACCTGCCTGAGGCTCCAGTGCACATCAGGGGCTTATTAGTGTCAATGTAGTGGAGACCCCCAGCACAGAGTGGCACACCTGTGGAGATGGCTGCACATCAGTGAGCTCCCTTCAACCCCTCAAGGCCAAGCCTCCTCAGGCTTCTATTTTCTTTGCTCTCATGTCATCTTCACAGTCAGTGCATGTGGTAGGTTTGGTTAGTGCCCTGTATCTACTCTCCAGAGGGGTGAAATGTGGGCTTGGGGATTAATAAACTTGCCCAGGTTGAAATGCCGGGAGTGGAGCCAGGGTTTGGGCCCAGATCATAAGATTCTGATTAAGGAGATGGTAAGGCTGGGGCACCAGATCCTGGGAGGAAGATCCACCCAGCTCCACCCTGCTGAGCCCAGCTGCTCACCACATCCATCCGTGTCAACTGCTCAGCCACCATCCCAGGAGGGAAAGCCAGGAGGTCAGCCTTCCCCTCACTCAGCCCATCCTCTGAGGTCTCAGGCCAGGGGCAGGAAGGCTCTGGTGGTGTCACTTGCCCTGGTGCTGATGTGAGTTCTGGCAGTGGCTCTGGTGGTGGTGCCACACTTGCCTCTGACTCGAGAGCCATTGGTGCTGAAGGTGAGTTAACAGGCTGTAGCTGCAGAATGGGCCCTGCTGGGAACTGTGTAGATGGCACTGGAGTTAGAGGTGGGACTGCCTCCAGCTCAAGAACTGTTGGTACAGATGGTGATGTGGCTTCCTCAAGCACTGTAGCAAGAGCTACATCTGGGAATGGACATGGCTCTACCTCCAGAGTGGGCATTGGTCCTACCTCCATAGGTGGCAGTGGAGGTGACACCAAAATTTCTTCAAGCTCTATAACCAGTTCTTCTGATGGTGAAGGAGCAGGCTCTACCCCCAGAATGGGCAGTGCCAATAGGTGTACAGTTGACAATGTTGGTGGAGCTGGACTTGCCTCTGGCTCTGGAACTGGTGCATCCAATGGTGATGTTGGAGCCACCGGCTCTAGAACTTGTGCTACTGATTATGATGTAGCTGCCTGCAGCTCCTGAGCAGTTGCTCCACCTGATGAAGTAGGATGAAGTAGGGCAGTCATGGGCCCTAACTCTATAGGTGGCAATTGTGGTGGTGGTAGAACCACCTTCAGCTCAGGAGCCAGTGCAACATCAGGTATTGCATCAGGCTCTATTTCCAGACCAAGCACTGGCACAAACTCCATAGTTGGCAGTAGAGGTGGAGATGGAGCTGATTCAGGCTCTGGAACTGCCCCTGTGTCTGCCACAGGTGGAGGAACCAGCACTAGAGGTTACACTGGAGGCATTTGGAAGTCTGGGGCTGACAAAAGAGCTGGAGAAGAGGGAGGTTCCACACCATGAATGGCTGAAGGTGTTTTTCAAATACAGAGAATAGCCCAGTATCTCTAGGGAAAGATCCAGCCCCAGAGTCTTCCCAGACTGCAATCTCCAAGCTGACATGTCTGGGGCTCCTCTTTTCTTATGGTCCAAGGGCAACCTTGGGTAGTTCCTGCCTATGTGTCCATTCCCAGCCCCCACCCCACAAGCTCATGTCCTCCCACCCTGGGGCCTCCTCACTGTTTGGGTATGCCTCAGTGGGCTCCAGGTAGCTCATCTGTGAAAGGAGAGCTATGGCATGGTGCTCAAAGGCACACCTGGGTAGATGCACCTGGGCATTGACCACCAGCAGCTTGAGGCAGGGAGAGTGTGATGGCTGCAGGAAATCCTCAGAGTACTGGTCCATCCAGGTGCCCAGCAGGGAGGAGATGGTGCTGAGGACAGGTGGGTGGAGAGCAGAGTCAGATATTTGCCTTTCCTTCCATGCTGCCCCCAAGTGGCCATCACACAAGAACATAAAGTCCATAAGGACAGGGAAGGGTTTAAACTGGTCTGTCCACTGCCCAGCACTGACACAAAGTTGGAGCTTCATCAATATGTGTGTGATGAGGGGACAGGGTCTGTCCTCCCTGCCTGGGCCCTCATGGCCCCTACCCAGTAACCTCTGTTCTGAGGAGCTGCATCATCTTCTGCCATGGGTCATGTGGGTGTATCCTCTTCCCACTGACATCCCCCCACACATGACAGGAGTGCAGCCCTCCCTGCCATCCATGCAGGCAGACTGGACCGAGTTCTAGGGCAGACTTGGAGCAGGGTGCTCACCACCTCCTGTCCTGGGCCTGCATGAGGTGAAGTTTGGGGACTTGGGGCTATTACAGGACTGTACTGGGGAAGGGTCCTCTGCAGTCAGTGCCCCAGGGCCCTGCCCACAGCTTCCTTTGACTCCAAGGAGAGGGAAGCCCTCTGAATTCAGCCCCCAAGGGGGTTCATGGGATGTGTGGGGCCTAGGGTTCTGCCCAGCCCTTCCCAGCCACCACTCCCCAATTCCCCACACTGGTCTCTGGTGAGGAGAGCCCCTCCCCTCCCCCAAAGTGCACTCACTTTGTCATTTCAGGACTTAGTGATGGCCTCCTGTTCCTGTCATGGAGGTTACATCCATATCTAGGAGAGACCATGAGTGCCACAGCTACCTTCTGAGTGTACCCTTTGCTTAAGGGGATGCGTGTTACTGCCTGCAGCCCCAACTCAAATGGAACCCTGAAGGGAAGGGACTTTTGACTGCTTTGTTCACTGCCTGAAGCTATGTGCCTAAGAAAGTGCCTGTACCTAGCAGACACTTGATGTGTATGTGGTGAAGAATGGGCCTTAAGCAGCACCTACTCAGACATAGGGTGGGCCTGCAACCCTCTGGCAGCCTACACTGATCCCTGCTCTGACCACACCAAGGTCAGAGGCCCTGAAAGGGATTTCAAACCTCCTTTAGAAATGAGAAATCTGGGTTCAGTAAGGGGGTGAGGCCGAGAGCCTCCTCACTGGTGAGAGGAAAGTCCTGCCTGGGAATAACCATGCCCTGCAGACACCTTGCCCACTGAGCCAGGTTCAGAGAAACCCTTTCCATGGATCCTCCAGGTGATTCTTACAATCAACCTTGGAGGGTGGTCCTCCTACCATGCCATTCCTAAGGAGGAATCAGAGGCCAGTGGGTGAAATGACATATCTGAGCCACAACAAGTTGGCAGCAGAGCAGTCAAGTTCCAGGGATGGGCAGGAACTCATCTATGGAACACCCAGTCCAGGACCTGCTCATGGGTGGTGAACACCCAGTATGTGCTGAGGAAGGTGTTGACATACTCGAGGTCGCCCTCCTGGAAGGGGGGAACCAGGTGCTCTGCCAGCTTCCTCCAAGGGCCTGCCTTGACCATGCACACCTTGTGGTACTTGTACCTTGGGAGGGCCCAGTCATTCATTCTCTAGGGTGGGACAGAGAGGGCACAGGTGTTCAGAGGCAGCACTGTGGACCCCCAGGTGGGGCTGTGGCTGTAGGGAGACCTCCTGCACCCAAGTCCTCAGGGATTTGAGGCCAACGGGGACGTGCATGCCTCCAGCAGAGAAAGGTCCTCAGCCTTCTAATGGATTTGGAGGAGCGGAAATAATTGAAAGCTGAGACACCAGACCTGGCAAAGGACAGATGCCTGGAGTGTCCCTGGGGGGAGAAACCTACCTGCAGAGATGAGGGCCTGAACAGACACCTCAGGGAACAGCAGACCCACCTCGTCAGTAAGCGAATTTCTCCACTGCTCGTGTGGCCAAGGGCACAACATGATGCCATTTCCCACCCTGAACCCAGATCAGGAAAATAAAGGAAAATGCAAAGATATGGTTCAAGGTGGGGTACAGGGACATTCCCAGCCACACAGCCAGCCAGTGGTAACCAAAATGCTCCAGCCTTAGGGAACTATCTGGCAT
Organism: Cabassous unicinctus; assembly: GCA_029593785.1. Lineage (NCBI taxonomy): Eukaryota > Metazoa > Chordata > Mammalia > Cingulata > Chlamyphoridae > Cabassous > Cabassous unicinctus. The sequence goes on from JAQZBX010002886.1 coordinate 50,942, forward strand.
TCACTGTTAAAAGGGATGTCTGCATGTCCTCAGCCCAGCTGTCCCTTTCCTGGGAGCCTCTGCCAAGGGCAGCAGGGATCAGGGCTTGGGGCCCCCAGGAGGTGTTCATGGCAGCAGTGCTGACAGTGCCACAGGAAAGGACCCTTAAGAGTTCAGCAGCACTGAAGGCCAATTCACTGCTCTAAGCTGCCTCCCTTCTGGAATATTGTGTAGCCAAGTCAGGCCTCAGCTCCTGATCTGTAAAGGTCAAGGGGATGGTTATGGGAGATGGCAGGAACCCTCCTAAGTTAAAGCAGCTGTATGGTTTGGGGCAGGTGTGGAAGGACAGCCATGAAGACTGCTGCCCGGGGACATGGGGCCAGGGAGTGGAAAGTGAAATACAGCTGCAAAATGCATACATATGTAATGTCAGTCCATCCTTCAGCTGACCCTGAAAGGACACCCAGGCAAAGCCTCCTCTCTGCTATTCCTTTAAACCCTGGAACTGACCTTCCACTGGTCTATGGAATGGCAGTGTGGAGGGTGATTGCTGGGGACCCAGGTTCCTCTGAAAGTGGGACTTTGGGCCACTCAGGCCTGAAAGCCCTGGGAGAGAGAGCAGGGGAGTGGCCAGGGTGGGATAGAGGCCCTGGGGTGCTCCCCCCACACTGTTTCATTCCCCCTTCAACCCTGCTCCAACCTGCAACCAGCACTGGTCCTGGCTGGGGTGATGCAGGACCTGCACCTTCTTCACAGAGACAGTGTAGACAAGTTCATCTTCCAGCTGCTCACCAACCACCTGCATGGAGCTCTGCAAATACAGTGCCCAGCAGCAAGCCAAGAAGCATCAGTGAGGAGCCTGCCCTACTCCACAGGGGAAGCTGCACCTCTTTTGGGCCAAGACCCATATCAGGCCCAGATGGGTGTCTGGCTTCCCCTCCAGCCCCACTGGAGAGGAGAAGACAGCTTGATGGTGCAGGATTAAGACTTTTACACATAGGTGCCACCCAGAAGATGCACCTTCCCACACTTCCAGTCATGCCCTGGCAGGTGGCAGGGAAGGACCTACTGGATACCCATCCCTAACAGCCTGCTCCTTCCCAGGGTGGTCCCCTGCTCATGCCCCCCCCCACACGGGAGGTGGATGGGACATGGGGCTGCAGTGGCATGTGCTCTACTGGCTAGCCCTGGTCCACCCTGTGTTACCATTGGGTACCTCATGGTCAATGGCCTGGGGCTTCATGGGTGAGGCCTGAGCCAATGTTGAAAACTTTTGAAAGTGAACTCTTTCCTGGTTGGAGTGATGCCAGAGCCTTGGGATCTAGGAACACAGCAGGAATACATGGTGCTCTATCAAGCGTCTCCTGGCAACTGACATGGAAGGGGTTGTCTTTCAAATCTAGGTGCCTGGTTACCAGGGTTCCATGTTCTGTTGGGGTCTGTCACCAAGGAAATGATGTCACTTCCTTAGGTCCCCTTACCTGGGCTACCTCTTCTGTAAGAACTCCAGGAATATCCCTCTGCACAGCTGTCTGTCTATCTTCCTCACCTAGATCATCTTGTTAACTGACATCTTGTTAACTGGACACAGTTCTGCCAACACGTCCCTCCCCAGAGCTTCCTGGAGAGGCCTGTGCACAGCTCAGGCCCCAACTTGAGGAGACCTAGCTGCCTTCAGACCTGGCTACCCCTTCTTTTCAGTTTTGTGACACTAGGCTAGTCACTTAGACCTCCTCAACAAAACACTGGGAATCCTTCTAGCATCTGCTTCCTGGGACATCATCTAGTGAATGTGGGGTGAACACTCCAAACCCCCTAGTCTTGTTTCACACATAACTAATACACATACTTACACATGGAATAAACAAGAAAGGGATGGATGTAACATCAAGCACAACTCAAAACAGTGCTGGGTAGGGTTGTGAGATCTTTGTAAACTCACTTTCACTCCTGGGTTGCTGTCTCAGTCTGTATCATGACGAGGTTGAAGTTAGATGAAATTCAGGCATTCCTGCTGTACCACAAATACTTCCAGAGGCTTCCTATTGTATTTAGGGTCAGATGCAGGTGCCTCCTGTCAACCTCTGTACTGGGCTGCCTGTGCCCTGCTTCCCTGCCATACCAGCTTCCAGGTACCAGCAGCCCCACACATCCCCCCTTGGAGTGAGTCCTGGCCTAGGGACTCACTGCTAAACAAAATGGCTAAATGTCAGGACACCCCCAATAGACTTACACAAAATACTTTTCTGTTGTCCCCTCTCTTTTCTGTGAGTGAATTCTCTCTCTATCTTCATCCCAATGTGAATCCTGCTGATCAACACAGCAGGGCTGGGAAGCAGCTCCTCCCCCAGGGGAGCCACAGGTGAGGCTCTAACCTCCTCTCTGGCCAACATCCCTCTGCCTCTGACTCTCCTCCTTCTGTGCCTTCTCCCAGGCCCACTCTTCCACATGTGTGCAGGGCTGGCTCCCTCTTTTTGTTCTGGACACAGTGTGTCACCTCTGTGTTTCCTCCTGGGCATTCTTGCTATGCCATAACCCTCCTCACAGCACCCTGATTAGCTCAGTGGGAATTGTGCAGGTGGTGGGAAGGGTATTGTGGGAAGAGCAGCCTGACTGGTGAGCAGTATGAGCACAGGTGTGCTGGGCCAGGCCCCATAGGCCACATGTTTTAGTTTGCCAAAGGGTTGCCACTGCAAAGTACCAGAAATTGGTTGCATTTATTAGGGGACATATTTGGGGTAAAAGCTTACAAGCCTGTGAACAATCCAACTGGAGTCACTGTAACAGGTGCTTTCTCACCAAAGTCAGCTGCTACAAGGTGAAGCAAGAAGGCCACGGATATCTGCCAACATCTCTGCCTTTCTGCCACTGTAGGCAAACATGGATTAGGGCTTGTCTATTACTGGGCCTCCTCATTCATCTTGGCATGGCAGGAGCAAATATGACAGCATACTTTTCCTGTGTTTTCTGTGTATCTCTCTCTGTGTTTCCACTCATATGAGACCCAGCAAGGGGGTGTAGACTCAACTTGAGTCAGGCCTCCCTGACATAGTCCAATCAAAAGCCCTGAAGCAATCTTATCAAAGGACCCTCAACTGAATTTAATGCAATCAAAGGGAATCACACCCACAGGAAGAGATTAGTTTAAATACGTAATTTTCTCTTTTTGGTATTCATAAAATAGTTTCAAACTCCCACACTGTGGTGATGTTGGACTGTAACATGAGGGGAGGGAGGCCTTGGCCAATAAGGTTGGACCTGAAGATTAATATGCAGTGGCCCATGGCAGGTGGAGCTGCAGGCACCTGTACATGTCCTTCATTAAGGTGGTAGCTCCCAAATGTTAAAGGATTCAGTGCCCAAAATCTTTGATCTCTGCTGACACCTGTATTTACAGAAACTTCAGACCTGATGCTCTTTGGGCAGGCCTGAGGTGTCCCAGCTGGGATTCTGCCCCAGGAGAACTTGCCTTAAATTACAGAACTTTATTGGCTCACAGGTTTGGAAACTAGAAGTCCAAACAAATGTATTGGCAGTGCATGTTTTCTGCCAGAGTCTGTAATATTCTGCAGAGATATGTACATGCATTTCTGTCTCCATCACATGACAATCTCTCTCTCTCTCTCTCTCTCTCTCTCTCTCTCTCTCTCTCTCTCTCTCTCTCTCTGTGTGTGTGTCTCTGGTTTCTCCTAGTGTCTGCCTTTGGGCTCCATGTCCAAGTTCCTTTATCTTTAGGGACATCAGCCATTTGGATTTAAGGCAAACCTTGATTCAACTTGAACTCATCTAAATAGGATTTTTAAAGATGATACTCACAAATGAGCCCACACCTTAACTAATAATAGGACCTTCAACACGTCTTATTAGTAAATGGAGTCACACCATAGGAATGCTGATTCTTTTGTGGAGTACATGATTCAGTCCCCAAAAGACCATTCTACCAGGAAAATGCAGTCATACAAAATGGGTTGTACTCTATTTGGGTGACCATGAAGCCTGCACAAGGATTTTTGGGTAAATGGATTTCAAACTTGTCCATTTAGATTTTTGTCCCTGTGTTAAAAGCACAGATTCCCAGGTTCCACCCACATTTCTCAAAGCAGCTCCTTGAGGGCTAGAGCCCCAACACCTGTCATTTTAAACAGGCTCTGCAGGCCACATGGCAGCATGTTCTAGTGGACCAGGGAACTGACCAGCATACCCTCTATTAGGACATACAAGGCCTTGTGTCCTCCTGGCCTCAGCTCTCTTCTCCAGCCCTGCCAAGGCAGATGGTGGGAAAGGGCAGCTCATATGTGATTATGGGGAAGATAAGGAGGACAGTGAAGAGGAGATTGAGGCTCTCAAGCCATTGGAGAGGAGCAAGAAATAGATGGATATGGAGATTCTGGATTATGTGTGACAGGTCCCTGGGCTCAAGGCTGGAGTTTCCATGACCAGGTGAGGCTTGTGTCTCGATCTAATGAAGAACTCAGGGCAAGCCATGCCACCCAACACTGTTGTTAGCAAAGTAGCCCCAGTGGACCTAGGAGGGCCCTCTTTGAATAGCTGGGATCCCAGCCATGGGTGCAGCTGAGTCTGGCCCTGGCTGTGACATGATACTTGAAGCTGCCCTCCAAACCTGGGTGGATGGGGGTATTCCTTTAAGGAAGAATGCCCTGGCTTAGTGCATCCACAAACCATGCAGAGCTGGTTCCCACCATCACTCTCTGAATGAGAACAGGGAAAGTTCAAGTTGAAGTTCATGCAGCTAGGAAAGGACTGGTTTACATTTAGATCTCCTGACTTGTGGCAGGGCCAGGGTGAGTAGAGTGGTCCATGGTCCTAGATGGTCAAAGACTGACCATGGTTGAAATACCATCTATTTGGGGTCACTTTGGCAAAGACCAAAGCACAGCAAGAATTTTCCCCCTTTAGTCAACTTTCCCGAAAAGTCTCAGTGTCTCAGTGGGGGTGTTGGTGCCAGAGGAGAGTTTTCTGTTGCCTTGGGGCATAGGGCTCTTGTAGTACCATCATTTGACTGTCCATTCATTAATTCAGTTCTCATAATTGGAAATGATTTGATAGTTGAGAGCAGGCCTGATGTCCTCTCCTTCTGTGGAGCAGGGTGAGAGCAACAACATGTTCCCAAAAGCACTGATCCCAAAGAAATGCAACTCTTGACTTCATCCCTCACTTTCAAACTAGAGAAGTTTTTGAAATTGGAGGAGGAGGAAAGCACCACCTGCTTATGGGTGCTTCTCCCGAAGCACTGGCCCAGGAATCTTCCCGGACTGCAATCTACCAGGTAAGTGTTCTGAGGCTGCCCTTGGCTCCTGGCCTAAGACAACCTCTGCAGGTTTCTGCCTATGTATGAAACCCTATGGGAGGTTGTTGAGCCCTGGCTTGGAGGCTGTAACCCTACCTTATCTTCTGGACACTGCCCATCGCTGAGCCCTGACCCTAACCCTCTCTATCTCTGGGCCACAGTTTCCAAATTTTATACTAAGTAGTTGGACAGGGAAGTGTGTAAGTGTGCTCTCAGAGGACATGCTAGTTTGTCTGCATAGCATTGGGGTGTTGGCATGTGACTGTTACTCTAACACCCTGACCCTATGAGATACAGGACAGGGCCCTGAAACACCTCAAAGGGATGCAGGCCACTCTATGAAAGCTTTTCTACACTCAGGATGATGTCTGCCTCTGGAGGCATGAGGGAGAGAGTTCCTCATCAATGGAGACAACATGACTGCAACCCCATATTGTTGGAATGTTGCCATGAGCATGTAACAGGAGGTCCTCCTGGATATGGGGAGCATTTCAGATCCTTCTATCTCTGCTTTCCTGAGTCTCTGCATTGCCTTCCAGACCTTACCACATTTTCCCTTGAGTTCTACTTCTTCATATCTGTGACTCATCACCTAATAATATTAATATTAATATTAATAATAATGCAGCTAATCTCTATTGCACACCCTCTATGAGCCAGGCACTGAATCTTTCCATGGTTTACATTATTTTGATAAATCCTCTTGCCAGCCTAGCTTGATGGAGGTAATGGATGCGCAAACTCGGGCTGATAGAGGATAAGTGACTTGCCCAAGGCCCCACAGCTAACAAGTAACAAGAACTTAACCAATTTAGTTCAGTGTTCTCACTGGTCACCTGACTGACATAACCTGAGCAGGCTCAAGGTATGCATTCACTGCAGTCTAAGACTTGGGCTTGGGAGAACAGGAAGAAGCCAAGATGTCAGGACTGAGGCTAGAGATGACCTGGACTTCTGGGGTGGGAGAAGTCCAACAACAATGTCCAAGGACCCTCAGTGCTGGCTCAGAGCAGCAGCTGGACTCATTCTGGATAATATCCCCTGGTAGAGACAGTGCCTGTCTGCCATGTCTAAGCTGCATTGATGGGGCAGAGAGAAGGACTGGGCCATGTGGCTAAGAAGGTCTTCAGACTCTGTCGTGGGTATTTGGCTGGTACAGCCTAGAGCAGGACTTCCTAGGAAGTAGGAGTTCCATATCTACCACACTAAATAGCTTTCAACTAATAGGCAATGGCACAGTTGACTTGTTTCCTGGCCACATTCCCATTAAAACCCCTGCTTCTCTGAAAACTTTTGGGTCACCATCTTCAACAAATAATAACCCCTCACAGGTGTGTGGCACTCCACAGTTTATAAAGCAGCTCCTCATTTGTCATCCACAATGACTCTGTGCTATGAGAAGAATAAGGGGTTCCATCTCGGGTTAAAAGATGGGGTAACTGAATGTCACAAAGCTCTTAAGAACTATAGCTGGGACTTGATAGGAATTCAACACATTTCATCAAAAGGCATTTCCTCAAATGTGCCCTGTGCACCTTGTTTTTGTAATGCCTCTTCTGCTGCCCCCCCAGGAGTTAATTGTATACTAAACAGAAAATCTCACAAGGGAGGTGTGCTGCAAGGGGGAACTGAACTTAGTGCCAAGAGGGAAAAGATGAGGCAGCATCTCAGTGTGGGTGATCAGATGATGTGTGGGTGCTCAGAGATGCTCACCTAAAGAGGTGCTGCTCCAGCTGAGCCTTGAAGGTGAAGAAGAGTAAGCCAAATGGCAGAGTAGGGGAGGCTGGGACTCCCTCCCAGGCCCTCCCTGCAAGGCCTGGCTATCCCTACCCTCCACCATCCTGTTTTCTCTTTAAAGGCCCAGCTAAAGTGCTTGGCCTTGGGAAAGCCAAGGTAGTTAAACCTCTTTCTGTTTCATGGCACAGATAGCTGCTCAAGCTTGCTTATGTAATGGAAAAAAGAATAAATGATTTATTTGTAAAGTTACAGAGATCTCGCAGAAACTGCCAGTGCAGCTGGGAACTGAAGATTTTGAAATGGGCATCTGGGGGACATTGCGTCTTTGTCCCTCCTTCTGCCTCTCTGTGTCTCTGGGACCCCCTCAGCACCATTTTTCCAGTTTCCACTGTCATGTGACTTTACTATCTGATTTAGGATCTCTGCTTCCCTCTGACTTTAACTGGCTCCTAGTACTGACTCTGATCCCAACTTGGCATGAATTACCAGAAAAGAACTTTCTAACTGGTGCATGTCCTCTGGGTCACAACCTCAAATAGCAGAACAAGTATGTGATTGGTCATTCTCAAGAGGTGATCACCCACTGTCCAACTAGAGGGGACTAGGAAGGGGTGAACACATCATTCCAACAGAGCCACCAATACCCAGATCTTCATCAGGGACAGAACAGTTCTCAGAGATGGTATCTTGGTGCAGAGCAGGGTACCCCAAACCTGTCTAGGACATACTTCTTGCTCCAGGCTCTCAAAGCATACTGCTTGTCCCTCCCATAGATGGAACTCATTCCATTTGTCTTATGTCATCATTACCTCATGTCACTGCCTGTGCCAGTACTAAAGACTTAGAGCTCCTTGAGGACAAGCATTTTGCCTTCCTCTCTTTGGTACTCTGAACCCATGCCTAGCCCCAGACCTGGTACAGAGGGCATCAGACCTATGGCACATAAACCAAAATGTTCAACACCCAATAATCCCTCTGCAGAGAGGGACAGCTACTTTGGAGATGAACTGTGGGAATGTCTCATAGATCCATTCTGGCCTCACAAGTTGTTTCACTTGTCCACAGGCCTCTGGAACTTGTGGGCCCTTTTAGGAAAAAATGGTCCTATAGAGTTACCTTTGGAGCCACAGCCAATAATGTTGCATTCTTGTTCTCAGAAAGTTACTAGCCCCTGCATTTCCTGCAGTGGGCCATGATACAAGGGCTGTGCACACCTGCTGACCATTTTGCCAAGAGAATTCTTGTTCTCAGAGACTCCATGCCAGGAGTTCTCTAGGATCAAGGGATAGGCACCATTGGTCTTTCCAGCCCATTACTTACCCAAGGTCAATGCTTAGCCCACAAAGCCTCAAAGTCTTTTTGGGGGCTTTCTCCCAGGTAGATGCAAATGTCCTTTAGATAAGGTAGAACCAAGGCACGTAAAGTAGGTTTGCTATTACTCAGCTTTTCTGAATCTGTAGCCATGGCTGATTCTTGATGTCAATTAGGCCTAGAGTTCCTCATCAAAGAACAACTTACTTTTTTGGCCTTTCATCCGAAGCTTCTTCTTTCCCCATGCCTCATATTCTGCCTGAAGGAGTAACTCAAATCCACGGGGTCAACATTTCTTACACATTGGCTCCCAAACCTCTCTGTCCAGCCTAGATTTTTCTCAGGGATCCAAGTCTATAATGATCCCAACCCCTCATTAGTCACGAAGGAAATGTAAGTTAGGACAGTAAGGATATAACACTACATGCCTCTTAGAAGTATACAATTTGATAGGTTTTGACATATGCATATATCTGTGAAATTGTCATCATAATCAATATAATGAAGACAAACATCAAACCCAAAAGTGTCCTTGTGTCCCTTTTAACCTCCCTTACCATTCTTTTCCTGTCATTACCCCATCCCCAAGCAACCACTGATCCTCTTTCTTTGTATTTTTCAGAATTTGATAAAAATAGAATTGCACAGAATACAATTTTTTGGTCTCTCTTCTTTCACTCAGCAGTTATTTTGAGATTCATACATATTGTAGCGTGTACTAGAAGTTCAATCTTTCATATTGCTGAGCAGCTACTATTGTATGGCTGTACAATAATTTGTCGATCCTTTCACCTGTTGATGTACATTGGATTGGTTTCCAGGTTTTGGCTAACATAAAGAATGCTACTATGATCATTTGTGTATAGACTTGGAATTGACATATTTTTTCATTTTTCTTGAGCAAAAATCTGTGAGTGGAATGGCTGCATCATATGTAGATCATACTTTTTATGGAACTGTCAAACTGTTTTACAAAATGGCTGTACCATTTTAGATTACCACCAGCCCTGTATGAGAGTTCCTCCATATCCTTGTCCACACTTGGTATGGTCAGTCTTTTGAATTTTAGCCAACCTAAGAGATCTGTACTGGTATCTCATTGTCATTTTAATTTGCATTTCCATAATGTCTTAAGATGTCAAACAGGTTTCATGTGCTTATTTGCCTCTTTTCAAAAATTTGATATTCTTTTTATTGAACTTTGAGTTTTTAATATATTCTGTATAAAAGTCCTAATCAGAGATATGATATACAAACACTTTCTCCCAGTCAATGACTTTTATTTACAGTCACCCAAATGTCTCTTTTGAAAAACTGAAAATTTTTAATTTTATGAAGTCCAATATTAACTATTTTTTCTTTTATGGGTCATGCCTTTTGGTGCCACAGAGAAACATTTTCTAAGTTAAATTTCCCCCTATATTTGAAAAGTTTCTATACTTTTTTAGGGATATGGAGAGAAATGCCAAAGAAATTGACTAAGACTTCAAAATGGTTGCCTGGGGAAAAAATGGGATGTGAGAGGTACAGGATTGCTAGTTTTTCTTAACAAGCCTTTAGAATTGTTTGACACTTTTAGACTACATGCAAACAGCAACAACAAAAAGAAAAAACAAAACAAAAACAGAACAAACAAAAAACACTTCCATAAACTACAAAGAAGAGACCAGGATTGTGATATATTTTTGCACAAGTTTGAGGTTTAATTAGAATCAAATGCAATATGATCCAAGAAATACAGCCACTAAACAAGTTAACACAAGCTGCAATTACTAGAAGAATAATATTCCAATTTGAATAATTAAATGGAACTTGTTAGATCATTTCAAGAACAAAGTCTTCAATTCTGGGTGACAGATTTTGAGAGGGTTCAAATCCCATCAATTCTTCTCTCCCATCTCCCACACTTATCCTTCCTTTTATACTAGAATATCTATCCTAATTCAGGTCCTTAACACTTCATACCTAAGTCAAACCAAGAGTGTCCTAACTAGTCTTTTTGTTTCCAAGCCACCTTACTTGCTGCTTCCAAACTCATCTTCCTAAAATATACTTTGTTCATATCATTCCCCATTTCAAAGCCTTTAGCAGTTTGCTTTTACCTTGCTTCTTTGTCCAACTTTTAAGATCTTTTACAAGCTGATCCCAAAGCACTTTCAACCTAATGTCTTACTGCTTCCTCAAACAAAATATAAACTCTAGTCAAACTGATCCCTGAATGCACCTCATTATTATTTCTACCTCTGTGCCTTAGGTCACCATGTCTTGAGCCCATTACTCTTTGAGCCTGCTCTTCACTACTTATTCAGATGCAACTTGTAAGTCAAGCAAGCTTCATGCATTCTATTGGGCTCTCCCTAGTCCCTGTAAGTAAGGGACATCTCTATCCTCTGGACTTCCATAGAGTTCACTATTTTGCCAATCATTTCACAATTACCATACATAGAACTATGATGTACCAATAACTATCTTTTAAAAGGACCTTTTAGGAGAGCAGATGTGGCTCAAGCCATTGAGCACCTGCTTCCCATATGGAAGGTCCTGGGTTTGGTCCTCAGTGCCTCCTAAAAACAAAAACAAAAAAGAAGCAATCAAGTGAAAAACTACCTGGCTTCCTGAATGAGAGGCCCCAGTTTCAATGCCCATACCAAGGACACCACCACCCACACACACACACAAAAAGAAATTTGTATAAGTACCAATTATATTGACAGCTATCAGGTTAAGATGACCAACATTCATCATATTGTGGTAAGTTATGAAGCCTCATCTACACCTGTAAAGAAGGCATAAAACCATCATCTACTCCTTTAAGCACAATTCAGTTTTTTTCCTCTCTGCCCTCGATAGCATTCTGCTCATGTCTTCACTAAGAGCATATCATAGTATAAGGAATTTATCTGTCTGAATCTCCCACTTCCACCTTATTACCTGAGTGTTACATGAATGCAGGGATTTCTGGAAGATCAGATATACAAACAATATTTCAGGAACTGAATCACTCACCCCACTGGCAGGTCTGATGGGTTTTGCCTTTAACTTGGGGACCAAGACCTTTTGTTACTGAGGTGGGACTGCAGCAATGACATCCACCAGGTGGGGCTGGGCTGAAAGAGAATATTTGGCAGCTGTCCTGGTTTTCACCCTGAGGGTAAAAAATCTAGCATTATTAAGGTCGCAATATTTCCAAGACAAGCTACCAAAAGCATGGCTATAAATAACATTATTATTTAATGCCATTTCCCCATACCTTCATCAGGAGACAAGAGCATGGCTTTAAAGATCTGTGAATCTCAAGGAAAGAGGAAAACAAAATTCATCAATAAATTACTTCCTCTTCTCACCCTCAGGTACTGGAAAGAATGAATCCCAGAGGACTACAGAGGAGGGATCCAGGACAAGGACACGATGTAGACCTATTCAAAGTATTGCTCCATGTTCAAAGTACTATTCTGACCCTACAATTTTCTCAACCCCAGCTTTACTGACATTTGGGAATGGATAATTATTTGTTGTGGGGGTGGTCCAGTATATTGTCAGATGTTTAGCATCATCTTTGGCTTCTGCCCAATTGGCAAAAATGTCCCCAGCTGTTGCCAAATGTTTCCTGGAGGGAACAAAATCACTGCTGGTTTAAAAATCATTATTTTGACAATCACGTGAGGTTATGCAGAACCAAATTAGGAAATAAAACATATTTTATAAAGATTTTTTCTAATATGGAGTATTATATAAAGAAAAGAACATAAAACATATAAATACATCTTAATAAAAAATTATAAAGCAACCATTCACACAACCACAATCAAAGTTAAGAAATAGAGGGATGTAGAGTGGTATAGCAAAGAAAATAAGGGCATAACCTCAAGAGACAGACAGCTCAATTTCAAATCCACCTCTGCCAATTACCAGTTATTTACAGCCAGGGAAGTTATCTAACTTCTCTTGCCTCAAATTCCTCATCTGTCAAATGAGGGTGACATCAATACCAACTTCCTGTAATTTCTGAGAGGATTAGCTGAGAAAGTACATTTAATGCACTAAGAACAGTGCCTGGAATAGAGTAAGCATCCAATAAATGTTAGAAGCTATTAGGATTATTAAGATATGAGGCCATTCTGTCATAAAGAAAAGAGTGAAAAAGGCAGGGGTGAAAGCTAAAATTCTCAAATACAAAATAAACCATGAGATAGAAATAAGTAGTATTAGATAATTTCATAAAAGACATCTACTAGCTAAGAACAAGACTGTGCCCTTTTGAAGAGATCCACTTACTTATTTAAATCAATGTCTTTGCCTTGTTCATGGGCTTCAATCAGCTGTTTAATAACATCTCCTATGGTCAGCATTAGCAGCTCAACAGGGCTGAGATCTCCTGAAAAGATAATACACAACAATGTAAAAATCCTATTATTCAGTAAATATGTAAAATCTTATTTAGCAGTTTTCCCTGACAAAATTGATCCTATTATGACAAATGAGTAGCTCAAGTTCACAAGACCCTAACCCTCTATTGTTTACACTTTTGATCATATCTTCTGTATATCTAATTACAAACTTGATTTTTCCTATATATGGGAAGACCTCACTTTAGCAGCACATACACTAAGCTAGAATGACAGATAGAGGAAAGAGTGGCGACAAACACAAGAAGAAAGAGCCTACAGGTTGTTCATAATATCAGTGCTCACTGCAAACACCCAGGTCTCTGCGTGCTGTGAAGCTGGAATGAATAGAGGAGGCAATGAAATGGGAAAGAAAGATGAATGTTGCTGGGGGAAAATGGAAAGAAGTTGGAACTTCCCTCCCCGCCTTCAGCGTTTCCCATGAGCACAGACACTCTAGGGGACATATTAAGTTGTGAATGTGTTTTTAGTTCTTAGAGAGGACATGGGATAAACTGGGCACAGATAAGAAATCAGGTTCTGGCGGCGGCGCAGCAGGAGGCGGAGGGGGCGGGGAGGCTGCGGGGGGCGGGGGCGCCTGCCCCAGGGGCACCCCCTAGGCGGGAGCCGCACGAAGCCCGTTTGCACCAGTTGCTCCGTCCCCTCGGTTATGGAACCACAACCGAAACGGGCTGGAAAGCGCCGCCGCCGCCGCGCCGCAGATACCGACCACGGTGGGGGCAGCAGCCACAGCAGCAGCAGCAACAGCGAATCCGGCGCGGCGGCGGGAGGGAGCTTGGCAGGCGGCCCCGGCGCCCTCCACGGCCCGCCAGGGTGCCCTGACGACGAGAAAGCGCTGCTCCCCCCGCCATTTGCGGGACGCCGGGGGGGGCTGGGCCTGGCGCCCCTTTCCCCGCCCGCCTGCCTCCCTGGCCTTCCTCCCCTCCCTCCTCCTCCTCCTCGCGTTCCCCCCAGGCCCTCCGGGGCACCGGCGAGTCTCCTATGGCCCGCGGGTCGCCAAACCCCCAGACCCTGACTTCTCAGGCCAGGCTGCAGGGACTTGCTAGGGCCCCAGGTGCCTGGGAAGCCCGGCTGGCGTCGCGTCTAGCGGGTGGTAAACAGACCACTGAAGAGGGCAGCGGGGGCCTCACAGGGAAGGTGTCCTGGTTAAGGCCCTGGCCCTGCCCATAAACTAACTACCCCTCAGGGTAGTGGCCTGGCCCTTTGCCCAACCTTCCTTTGTGCACAGTGTACATTCGCCCTGTTCGGTGTGGATTCGATCCTCTCTCGCAGGTTGTTAGTTGCTGTAGTAGAAGCAAGCCTGGAGAAGGCTAGCATGGCCGGCTCCCCTGTGACTAACTCCAGGGTGTCTGGTTTTACCTGAACCCCGCCCTGGTCCCTTGAGGATAGACCATACCTGTTGGCCAGAGGCTGAGGTTGTCGTAGAAAAGCAAAACTAAGGCATTTTATTGGTTTATAACAAACCAAAATCAATAAATTTTATTTTGCATTCTGAATAACCTCCATGATGTGTAACCAGAATGTTTTCAAATGGCTAAAATATTTTTTTTAGAAAGAAAGTAATTTTATAGTAGTAAAATATATATATCTGTGGTATTATAATTTCATGTAGATGAGCTTGGATTTTCAAGTTTGATCCGTCTAAAAAGAAAGAAAAAGGTCAGGGCCAACAGTAGATCAAATGTGCAGGTAGTTTTGCTCTTGTGCATTCTGGACCAGAATCAATTTAGGAACAGGCAAGGACTTCCAGATAAAATCTTTCCTAATTTGCAAAACACGAAAATTTACCATGAATAAATTCCTTCAAACGGGACATTTCTCATTTAATAAACTTAGGGTTTGTGTAAGTTTATTTTCTACACAACAGAATGGTCTTCTTATTGAAACCATCACAATGTCCACAAGGACAAGAATTGATTTGCCAATCGATGATGTGTATTAAGGGCCACCAATAACCAACAGAGGAAGAGCCTATTGATGGGTGGCATATAAAGCATACCTAAAACTTTGCTGTACAAGCCAATTGCTTATTTGCCAGTTTTAAAGCTTCCCTTCAGAGGTGTAAATAGATGGGTGCTCCACAAGCTTTGCTGGCCCTGTACTCCAGCAGCAGAGAGAACAAGACCTAGGCATGTCTTACATCATAGAATAAAAGCTGACACTCTGGCAGTTTCTTTCTTGTCTTAAGAATTCATGTGAATTTGGCACTGTGCTCCAAAATGTGCAACTTTTCAGTATGCAAACTGTATAAAATAATATAAAATTATTCTTACCCCGGCCCTCTAAGAAGATGCACCTTGTACTCCTGTGGTTTCAAGTACCTTCTACATGTCCTTGAATAAGGGGATGTGCTTTCTCCAGTTTTTGAGATACTGAAATAGAGGTAGAAAGTGAAGGAAGCATCTAAGGTGTCTGATATGTGGCACTGGCTTGGGCTGAGCCTCCATGGAGCTGGGAAGCCTCCTGCCATCTCTTCCTCTCTAAACCCACCCATTTTCCCTGTAGTAACTTTGAAGAGTTGGACAAGTTTGTGGTGCCAAACTGTCACCATAAGGAAGAGAGGAAGAACTGCTGGTCCACTAGAGATCTTGTGAAAATTTCAAAAGGCACCTGGCAAAAGGGCATGTATCACTTCTCCTACTTACTCATGCTCTGGGGGTCTCCAATTATCACCCTAAAACCTAAAGGGAATTATTGAAATCTTTCATTTTCCTGAAAAGGAAATTGTAAACATTTTAAGCATTAGATCAAGAGCATTTTTACAAACTTTTCATGATCAAGTAGGTTATAGTTTTCATTAATAATTGAAACTGTTAGATACCAAAAATACTTTGAATTGAGAGGAAGTAAGCATCACAATTTTTACAATGGTGATATGCCACCAAACCACGGAGTCGGTAGCCATAGAACACTTAGCAGGAGGGGGAGTCCAAGACACATAGGAATTTTTTTATGGTACAGAAGCAAGCTAGAGGCTGGTATTTAAGCTCAAACACATAATTCCCAGTTCACATGCCTGGGGTTTGCCTCCTATGACTTTGATACAACAGAGTTCAATGTCCTAAGATAGGAATTGTAAAGCACACCATGTGTACTTAGAAAACCACTTTCTCAAGTTACAGGGGGTTTTTGTGTATAGTTCCTCTACATAGTGTGCACCCCTATGTTCCTCACCATGTGAGGGTGAGCATCAGAATCACTTGAGAATGATTTCCAAGTGCATGTTTGTTCTCCCCCAGACCTAGTCATCAAGATTCTCTGAGTCCCTACAGTGACTCTGAAGTACCCTGCCTAACACAGTGGTTCTCTAAGTGCAGTCTCCAGACCCTTTCAAGGTACCATGAGGCCCAACTAGTTTCATAATAGTTCTAAGAGGTTATTTGTCTTTTTCACTGTGTTGACAAAATGCATCATCATTGTGAGGTCTCCATAACTCAATGAGCCTGTATGTTCCAATGATCAATGGGTGATGTTTCAAAATCATGCATAGGTGAAGGATCCCTTCAAAATGCAAGGTAGACCAGTCAATTTTTTTGTAATAAAGTAGGAAAAGTTCATTCATTGATATAATTCCAGTCTCATGACTAAGCTTTAAGAAAATACCACTTGAGTTTTGGTGCAGTATAAAAGTAGAATATCCACAATTCTCAAAAAGATTATTAAAATACTCCTCCCTTTTCCAACTATGTATTTGGGGGAGGCTAGATTTTCTTCAATACACAACCAAAACATCACAGCAGAGTACATGCAGAATCCAGTTGTCTTCTCTTCAAGAGATTTGCAAAGATATAAAAAACTGCCCCTTCCCACTAGTTTTGTTTTGTTTTGGAAAATATTTTCTATTAAACCTGTGCTATTCATGTTAATGTGAGATGTATTTATTGTTGTTGTGTCAATACATATTTTCTAAATTACTCAGATTAATTTTTAATATGGTAAATACCAATAGATATAATCCATGTAAACAAAAACTCTGTTGTCCTCAATGATTTTTAAGTGTGTAAATGGTTCCTGAAAACAGAATAGTTTAGAACCCCTGCCCTAGAATGTGGAAATATATTCTTCACTTAAGACTTTGAGTTAAAACACATTTGGAGCTCATTTCTGGCATACACGGAGCTCTACCTATGGATTATTAAATTTTCTTCAGATAATTTTACTGATCCTACAGTTTATAGAAAAGGAAGGCAATCTCTACTTTGGTGGGGTAATAGAAGCAAAGTAGATTAGGTTTTAATAATTGCTGTGTGTGACCATCTGTAGGTTTCCTACATTGTCATTATAACATCATGATTTTAGAATTATCACTTTAATATCACCTCTTTTTTAAAAACAATTTATTGAAGTATATCATTGATACATGAACATTCATAAACAATAAGTGTTCAGTAAACATCGTGATCTTACAAAACAAATATGCGTAACATCATACAGGGCTCCCACACATCACCCCCTCCCCACAAACACCCTGCATTGCTGTGAAACATTTGTTAACAAACCATGAAAGAGCATCATCAAAGTATTACTACTAACTATAGTCCATATATTCCTTCCCTATACTTTTTTTTTAGGGATTTATTTATTTACTTTTATCCATCCCCCTCCCCCCCATTTTCCTGTTCTTGTGTCCATTTGCTGGGCAACTCTGTCTGTTTCTTGCCCTCTCTTCTCATCCTTCTTCTCCTGTCTTCACTGGGATTCGATCCTCAGAACCTCTGACATGGGAGAGAGGCACCCTACTGCCTGCACCACCTTGTTTCCTGTTTTTTTGGTGCATCTCATCTTGGCTTTCCCTTGCATCACTCTCCTGTTATGTCATCATCTTGCTGCATGGCTCATGGGGCCTGTCAGCTCACCCACTCATGGGGACTGGCAGCGTACCTGCATGTGGGGACTGTTGGCCCACACGCCTCCTATATTTTTCTTATTTTGAATTTTT
>JAQZBX010002887.1:0-68617 GCA_029593785.1 Cabassous unicinctus
TGCTGCAAAAGGAATGGAAGCCCAATCAATAGCAGTAAATGCACCAGTACAAAAGAAAATAGGTGGATGGAAGAACTGAAAATGGGGACAAAGATGCTGCTGAGGAATTGATATATGCCCTCATGGAGTTGTTCTTTC
Organism: Cabassous unicinctus; assembly: GCA_029593785.1. Taxonomy (NCBI): domain Eukaryota; kingdom Metazoa; phylum Chordata; class Mammalia; order Cingulata; family Chlamyphoridae; genus Cabassous; species Cabassous unicinctus. The sequence continues at coordinate 139 of JAQZBX010002887.1, forward strand.
ATGAAAATTTTCCCTTGCCTTCTTCATGCTTAACTTCCTGCACAGCTGCCTATTATTTCTCTCTTGAATCCACACTCCATCTTGTTAGATCCCTTGCTCTAGTCCCAGGAGCCAGAAACTTTCCCACAGGGTGGTTAAAAAAATAAATATGAGGCAAAGGCAGATTCTGAATGGATGTTTCATGTTTGCAGTTAGAGTAAATGTACTGTTTTCCCAATCAGTAACAAGTTTTTCAATCATTTCTTTCATTCAACAATTTATTATGACTTTCCACGACATAGTTGGCACTATGCCATGCGATGGGCATACAAAGACATATCGTGATTTCAGGATTGAAAATCTGGGCGTGCTTGTCCATAGGGATTCTTGAATCCCCAACAAAAAACTTACAACTTACCTTTCAGGCTATTGTTAAGCATTTCAGAAAGTCTGATATTTTAGGCACAGTCTTTTGTAGTTTTTTTTTCCCACTCAGATTCTAAGGACTCTGAATTATTTGTGATTTCTCTAAGAGACCTATTAAAAATATTTGTTACATTCCATATCAGAAAGAGAAACATTGTTAGGTTTATAAAGCATAGAGGAAACTTACCCATTGCAAGGAGGACATATGATTATGACATTATATATGATATTTCCCTGGCCAATTTGCAGGATTTACAGAGGGAATTATTATAATATGTAAAGGATAATTTGATGGTAGATAGCAAAGGCAACAGATATCCAGTAAAGGTAACAAATTTAATACCCAATCATTCATCCAACAAAGCTTTATTCGGCCCTAAGCACATTTTAGGAACTACAAACTCCTTGTGATCTATTGTTCCCTGTTTTCCAATGCATCTTTCAGACTCAACACATAAGTTTTACTGTCACATCTTTTTACCTTACATAATAAATTGCCTCTTAAAAATTTAATACTGTTGTTTGAATGTAAGAAACAACAGTGAATCTGTTTAAAACAGTTAAAAGGAACATTTCCTATAGTTTTTGCCTTTTGTAATTGGAAAATAATTAGATGAAATACTCTGAATTACTGAATATTTATTTGTGTGTTTTAAATGTATTTACTTTTGTTGACATGCATTCTCCTATTAGACTTAAATGCATGTGCAACAGGTAAGTTTCGTTACGTTATATACCTGAAAAGAGAGTACTTTGAATCTACAATGGACATACATTCAAATTTAGATGTATACATGTTTAGTTTGATTTTGTTGTAGGAAAGGCTGCAAGTCCTTCTTAGTTTTGTTTTAGACTAAGTTAAAGCAAAGAAAAACTTCTTACATTATGTTATGGTCTATATAACGCATGTTTTGTCTTTATTCCCATTGTCATTTGTTAAATGTCTGGATGTGCCTTGAAGTCCTTCACTAGGTGCATTTGATCAACTGGCATTTGCAGGATTATGAAATTTAAGACACTCTGTTAATGACAATGCATTTTTAAGGCTACTTCCACCCGATGCGATGTGCCTTGTGGGCCCATCAGTCAGTACATCTCACTATTATCACCTCATTAAAAACCTCTGCTGAAGCTAGGTGGGAATGTACTCTACAGGCTGCTCCAAATGGCAGTGACAGAAACACGTTGCAATGACGGACAGTTATTGTTTTTGTTGTGTTTTACAGTGTCTCTTCTCAAATGCTTTTTTTTTACTTATGAATGAAATTTTCAGTCATGGAATGTCATTACCAAGACAAATCTTTTTTTTTCTCCTCACCGTGAGGGAACATCAATACACTAAAGGGTTTAGCAAATGATATTCTTCAAACCTACAAAATATGTTAGAGTTTCAAAATGAAATGCATTCCCTACTCAGGTCTGACTACAACGTACAACTGTGGTGAGAGGGTCCCCCGGGCTACAGGCACTACATTGAGCACACGGTCGATACGTTGAGAAACACGGTTTTCAACATCTGGAGCAATTTTCAATTGTTCCTTTATGGATTTTAATTCCTATAAACTCAGGAGCGAAGTTAAAGATTCACATTCAGTCATACCATATAAAAAGGTATTTGTTGTCTTGAAGGATTTTGTTCTTGATAAAGCAAAGAAATATTTTAAGTCTAGTTCATGAATATGTATTGAATCATATAATGACCTAAAATCAAGAGGTTATGATCAAAGTTCGTACAGAAACTGCTAAATTACTATGTATTATTCTTGCTGGATTAGACACTTGTAATAATAACATGGTAGTAATATAAGAGAAATTTATACTTAATGTTTCCATAAAGCACAGATTACAAAGTACTTCAACAACCCTGCAGCCTCGGATTCTTCCAAGGTAGGAAAGGGCTACTATCAGCTGCTTGATGTTGGGTAATGCAAATTCTTTCACAGATGCATTCAATTATTATGACATTTGTCAATTAGGTATTATAAATCTCACTTTAAAAACAAGGAAAATAGAATTCAGAATTCAAGCAAAACTTAACATTAATTCAAAATCTACAAAGACTTCATGAATTTACTGAGCTCTTCTCATCCATATGCGAAAATTCTCTGTACTTTGTTACTATAACACATGATTCTCGCGGCTCACAAGAATAATAACCATGCTCTGAGGAAAAGACTATGCAAACAAACAAACAAAAAACCCGCAAAAACAAAAATAACCACTTAGCCAGACAAATCACTGAACAAAAATGATTCCAAGCTATTTAGCCTGCTCAGCATTACAGTTTCAGAATCTATTCCATATACCAAGTTTTCCCAGATGTTCAACTTCACCACAAATAAAACTTGCCATTTAAAAAATCTAGCAAGTGTGCCCTTACTTTGATGACTTTGTTCTCACTTTGGGAGAACACTTAATAGATCTCTTTTAACAAATGATATTCACTCAAGATGTCAATGAAAATGTTATGTTATACTAATTCCCTCAAACATTGTAATATAAAACCTGCTTTTGAAAAGCTATTAATAAGAAATAAATAATAAATATAATTCAACCAGCCTTCAAAAAAAGAAGCAGAGATAGTGCGGTGGGTATTTCCTATGTCTTGGCTAAATCGTCTGGTTCATTGTCTTTCACTATATAGGTGTCAATATTGGTAGTGATAAATTGGGGTTTTATTATTTGCTCTCAGAGACATGTACAAAATTAATAAAAAGAGCATAATGAGAAACAGATATATTCCTCTTGAGTCCTTTTAGACTCCATATCTGGTCATTGTTATATTATTCCGATTTGAAATTCCCACATCTGTTAAAGGCTTCAGAGATGATGATCTTGTGGTCAGTCTGCCAGGGCACAGAGTGTGTAGGTGCACAGCCTTTGTCATCAAGCAGACATGGATTCAAGTTGTAGCTCCACCACCTACTAGTTGTGTGATGGGGGTGAAAAATTTAATATCACTGTATGTCAGCTTCCTGTTTGTAATGTCAAGTGTAATAATAGCTGTGGCCGTTTGAAGCTTTTTGTGGGTCCCAGAGAAGATGATGTTGGAGCTAACCCATTCCTGTGGGGGAGGGGGGTGGGAACCGTTGATTGGTTTGGATACAGGTGAGGGCTTTGATTGGATCACTTCAGTGAGGAGGCATGACCCAGGGGAGCCTTGGTCCTCTTGCTGGACTCCTTTATAAACAGAGGGCTGAAAACAGAGAAACCCAGAGATAAAGCTTCAGACAGAGAAGGAACCCAGGAGCTCAGAGAGGAACCTGGGAGAGAGGAAGCCATAGATGGAGCAGCCAGAATCAGAAAGAAATGAGGCCCAGTGGAGAGGGAAGAGATGAGCCATATGCCTGGTCTTCCACAGCTGAGGTCAGGAAGAAAGTAAGCCTGGAGCAGAAGGCGGAGCCCAGCCACCATTTGGCCTTGCCATGTGGCAGGAATCCAGGATCTGTCAGCAGCCAACTTGTGGTGAGACAGCATCTCTGATGATGCCTTGCTTTAGACATTTTCACAGGCTCAGAATTGTAAGATTTTACCCTAATAAATTCCCATTATAAAAGGCACGTGATGCTTGTGAAAAATGAAAATTATGATCAGAAACCCTCACAAAAATGGAGAAATCAATGAGCTACAGTGGTCAAAAAGAGTCATAAAGTAAGGTAACAATTTAGGCTGGATTTCTGAATATATTTAGAAATGGTAGGCATGAAGAGGATGACTTGCAGAATTAGCTCATTAGTATAAACTGATAGATGAAAATATAACCAAGATATATTAGAGGTTTACACAAAAGATAACCATAGTTTTCACAGGAAGGCACAACTAGAAAATTTTTACCAAATATTATAGCCTAAGCCATAAACAATAAAAGACAAAAATATATTCTAAACTCCCCAGTAACACTAAGAAATACTATATATGTCTTTAAATATGGATGGCTATAAAGCAACGTTCAGTAACGTGAACTTGGAGTATTGGACAATGACCAACCTATTTTAGAACCATGAGAGATGGATTTTGAGGAGACACCCGTGAAGTTAGCATTCTTTGTCTTTTTGGCCCAGTTTATGTATTCCAAACCCTTAGAACTGTGTATATTCAATAGATATTTGCTGAATTGAAATCAGATATGACATCTGAATTAATCACCAATTTTTAAAAATCAGTGATTTTAATGACAGTGAACACATATACATATTGCATTTATAATTTTACACTAATGATTTGAATTATTTGATATAGTACAACCTGTTGATAAAGGTACTATTATCCTTTTTTATTACAAATAGGAAATTTACATAGAGAGAGAGACAAAGTTACTTAAAGTCACACAGCTAGTAAATGATGTGGCTCAAATTAGAACACATGTTTGTTCATTACAAAGCCAACAAGCTATAGGAAAACCAAGTGCGTGGTTTTATGGGAGCCAACTGAAGAAAGACTATCAAGGAACAGACAGTGATCGACTGTCTCAAATAGTGCTAATTGTTCAAACAAGGTAAAGATGGAAATGACCACTAGATTTCGTATTAAGGCCATCCTTTTTACTTTGATAGGATTAGTTTCAGTGGAGTGGAGAAAGGGAAAGATTGTTGGATTGACTGTAAGAGAAAATGGGAAAATGATTGGAGATAATCAGTATAGACAACTTTTAAAAACAATTTACATCAAAAGGGAGCAGAAAATTGATGTGGTAGATGATCCAGAGAGTAAGGTCAGAAGTTTTGGATGACGGTGGGGATGAGAGCAAAAAAATCAATGATATGCATAGAGGGAAGAGCATTTTTGGAGTTATTTCCTTATGTGGAAGAGAGGGAATAGGATATAATACAAAAGTGGGGAAATTGGCTTAAAAGAGGAGCACAGACATTCAATTCTGGAAACAGGTGGGAAATCAGAATTTAGGGTACAGAGTGGTATAGATATTTGGTGGGAAATCAAGCAAGGTCTTTTCTGATTTAGTTAAATGTTTTGCGGATTTCACATGACTATCACCTGCATTATAACAATATCCATAATTATTAAAATTTTAAGGGCAATAAGTTTCCTTTTACATTTTATATGCTATGGAAACAGAATTTGTATCAGACTGCAAACTCTTTGAAGTCTTCTGTTTTTGTTTATGTTTACTTTTTCCAGAAACATTTTGGTTAGTATTACAAACTCTGCACAATTTTTACTTGAAGGGAGGATGGAAGGAAGGAAGGGAGGAAGGGAATAAGGGATGAAGGTTAGGAAATACATACCTCTTCAATGGTCTTCATCCAGATAAATCAATTAAATATTTCTGAGTGAATGTTTGGTATTAACTTTTTATTTCAGCAATATTATAATGCCCTGTACTACATCATTCTTAATTAGCTTGAAACTATTGAACTAATCTCATAATACAACCCAAGGTGAATGCCTCATAATTTTAAAGTGTGCAATGGGAATATTTTGGATTTACATTTGAAAATTTAGTAAGTTTCCTATTTTAAGACATAAAATTCACAAATTCAATATAAAATATTAAATACATTGAGTAAAAAAGTACAATATGAAGTTTAAATTTAGTATCACATGTAGTATAAGTTATTGTTTCATTTTAAAATTCAAAAACTCTCTATATGTGTGTGTGTGTGTGTGTATGTGTGTATGTGTGTGTAGGCGAATACAGAGTTTCCTTACTAGAAAAAGTGCAATAATTTCCATGGTAAGACAAAGGCTATATGCATAAGAGTTTACTATATACCTAGAAACCTAAGTCAGACTAAATATTTTAGAAAGAAAAACTGCGTGAAACTTAGGTTTTAAATAAACTTAAATAGAATCTTATAATTTCAATTTAAGATATGAAAGTATATATATCAATTTACTCCTGGAAAAATTTGTACCTCACTCTAGCCTTAATTTTCTTCCTCTTAGAAAAAATGCTTGTTGAATTTAAAAGGAATTTAGTCAAACAGGATAACTCGAAATATTGCTAGAATGTACAAAGCACCTTCATGCTTTGCATAAATTATTTTCATCGATAGCACAGCATGAGGTATTTGCTTGAATAACTTTTTTTGTCAAGAGCAAAAAGAACCTGCTTTCAGAAAAGAAGTTGTGCATAACATTCACAGAAGAGGATGACAACTAATTTTCATCTTAACAAATAAATATTAGTTGTTTATGTTTTTTAAACTATGTATGTCATAGCAATTTCCTAAATCATACTTTTTGCTAATGTTTTCTCTTTGAGGCTTAGAGCTTCAAGCTGCAAAATAGTGGTTTTAGGAAAAATTCTACCATCACTAAGCAATAAATCTTACAGTAACTTATTTGGCTAATTGTCTAAATTAATTTGCATGTAGTTGCTTTAATTCCAACATATTATTTAGATTAGTGCCTTCATTATGACTAGAATCTTGATAGTGAAAAGAGGGCAAATTCGATTTTACTTTAACTCACAACTTTAGTATTGTGTCTAGCTCAGATAGAAAGAAATGAGCACCACCAAGACATGAACATATTGAAGAAATCCTCCAGGTTAATTTCGTCATCCATTCAAAACTGAAATGTAATTTTTGAGTTAGTTGCAAAAGAATTATTATTAAAATTCGGCTATTAAATTTGTGATTTTCCTATATTTTTATTTAAAAACCAGCCATAATTATTAAAGAGATTAAATTTTAAGAAATCTTTTTAAATATACTTTCAAAATATTCCGCATCTTTTATAAAGAACTAATACAGTCAACAAATATTGTTTAAGACTCTGCTAATCTCATAAATTGAGAAATACACGGTCCTTCTCTAGAAGAGAGGAATCCAGAGAGAGCATCCAGCAGCTGAACGTCAACGGAATCCAGAAAAGAAGGGAGAGGCTCTCATGGCATTGCCTTGATGATGCCTTGAGTTCAACTTTTCCTGGCCTCCAAACCATGAGCTAATGAATCCTCACTGTTTATGCTAACCCGTTGCATGTACTTGCTGGAGCAGCCAAAGAAACCAAGATGATCCTTGTAAAAAGTTGAGGAACATCATTACATATTTTTTTTTTCCTTCACATTTTTGGTTGTTCCTATCACATTGAGTGGAACGGTGACCACTTACTCAAAATAAAAGTTCTGAAGACAGAGAGTTGGACTAGAGGCAGCAGAATTTCTTTCTCTCTCTCATGAGAAAGGGCGCACGCCCAGGCTAATGGAAGCAGGCAAGTGAGTGTGATCAGTGTAAGAACAAGGATTTTATAGTTCCCCTGACGCAATGTCCATTTCCCTCCCTCCCCAACCTTACCCATCTCCCACTGGCTGGGCGCTGTGGGCTTACAATCTTAGGTGGGAAAACTAACCCAATCCTAAAGTGAAAAGTGTGAGGGTAGGTTCTCAGGGTTTGAGTTCATCCCCTTTATTGACGTGGTTTTGGGGGAAGTGACTGGAATAACAGTGTGGGAGGGTTAGGCAGGTGGGAACAGTTTGAGCAGAGGCCACTCTTTGTTCTATTTCTCTCAACGTCAATCTTAGCAAGCCACCATGGCCGCTCTCATTTATAAAATGCAATGATTTCTACATAGCACCTTTGTAACAATTAAATGAGATAAAACACATAAAGCACTTATCACACAGTACTTGGTTGAATAAACACATACCTTGCTGTTATTACTGTTGTAGCCTGATTATTATGATTTGAGTAGATTTTTAAAAACTGTAATAGAATCCCAAACAAACAGCTATGGGGAGAGAAAATAGAGGGAGTACAGGGTCGCTTGAACGAAAAAAACCTATGCTTTAAAGTTAGCTCTTGATTTACTACCTTGAAAAAGCCACCTGTTTCTCTAAACATCTCTTTCCTTAACCAAAAAATGAAGATAATGTTCTTGGAGATTTAATACGATTAGATTTTTAAGTTTTTGTAAATAACTTTGAAAAATATATTCAATCAAAAAGTTGTTTTTTAAGATGATGTTAGAAGAGCAGTCACAATATTTTAGGGCAGAATTATCTAATGTTTGATTAGAGTATATTACGAAACAAAAGTGGGGTTGAAAAACTGCAGTTTGTCGGAATAACAGCATGATATAGAGGTTATGGAGCAGAAGGTTTTCAATTCCAGCCTTTATTGTGAATCATTATTTTTATGAGAAATAAGGAGCTGTTAGAGTCCGTAGAGAAGGCATAATTTAGGGAAAATAAAATGCTAGTAGATGAAGGATGCATTCATTGTTAGACAGGAGAAAGAAATACAGGTTAGAGAATTATTCCAGAATAAAATGCAATGAAGATCTAAATAAGTATAATGAAAAGGAGACCAGAATCGTGCTAGTCCATGAACAGGCACCTACAGTCTTACATTTTCTCAGTTAATAGCCTGGCAAATGAAAAATAAAAATCAACAATAACAACATCCTAAAGACATTACAGAGCAAAATAGGCCAGATTGGCAGCTCATTGGCTGAATTATTGTTCTTCTATATTTAATCAAGAATGTCAAGATATAAACAAATGCAGGGAAGCTTTAGTGCTATGAATGATGGAGAGGATGAAATAGCATCTCTCTCGGCCACTCTCTCACTCAAATTTATAAACCTGCAAGTGATGACTTTTTAAAGAAGTTTTTCTTTCGTTTTTTGTTTTCCATTTCTCTTCTTGGTTTTCTAGGATAAACAGAAGACGATAGTTCCAGGGGGGAATGTGATGGGTTTGGCTATTGTCAGATATATTTTGTTGCAGATTTCTCTTCTGTAAACACTTGTTTGTGATTTTTGGCATGTGCTACTCATATTTTTTTTAATCAGCCTTAAAGGTCCTTAAGGGTAAAGACCATGTTTTGGGATTTTTCGAATCTTCTGCCTCAGCTTACACAGTGCCAGGCAGGCTGCAGAAATTCACACACACGCGCACACACAGAAACACGAACACAATCTGACTGGTAGATCTGGAATGAATGTCAAGAAATCATTCTTTTCTCCATTTAATCAAGGCTACTAGACACTAACTTATGCTGTATTATGTTGCACAGATATGTATAAAAGATCATATGCATTCAATTTGAAGTAAATGCCAATAAGCTTAAGAGGTTGGTGGCTTGATAGACAATAATGAGGAAATAATTCAAGTTCTTCATCCAAAAACTTTAGAATAAATCTTAGTTTACAATAAATTGGAGACAATAAATGTTTAGAATAAATCTTAGACTACAGAGTCATCTAGTGAATTGATTGAAATATTCTCAAAGGCTGTTTTAGACTGAGCAATCAAGGTACAAAGCCAGAAATGAGTAAATCATTATAACAAGGAAAGAAGGCTATAATTTTCATAGAGAAATACAAAACTGATTTGTCAATTTGCATTTTTCTATTATTTAAAACTTTTTTTTCTCTTTTCAGCTTCTAACTTGAGTCTCTGTATTCCTTTGGCCTTTTCCACATGAAGTATTTTTCTGTTCTGATCTAATTCTTTCTGCCTTTTTTCCCCTGCAGTACCCTTCTTCTCTTTACTTCTTTCTTTTATACATGATTAGAGGTGGCTGTTCACCTTCTCTGTTTAGACTCTACACTTGTAAAATGGTATTACAGGCTCATTGTTCTCAAGTTGGGTTCCTACTCATCCTGCCATGAGACTTTCAACTCCTCCTTCCAGCTCTTTGTCTGCTGAAAGCAAAAGACAGGAGGAAAGCTGTTGAAATAGACTTGTTGCTGACTTGAATTAATCCTGTCTTTAGTATTTTATATGAGATAATTATCCAATTCATCATGAAATCATTCCGTTTTCTTTGCTAATAGATATACCAGAAAAATATTTTTAAATTTATTTTGTTTTTTTTTTTAAAGCAGCATAATTATTGCCTGGATATAAAGCTACAATACCCTATTCCTGGAAGGATTGACAAGGCAATTGTTAGTGTGGAAACCAAATGATGGTACGCTTTTTCCTTTATCTGTCAACAGGTGGGCACATTTATTAGCCAATAGAATGCTTTATCTACGAGAATCTTGTTAGTTGAGTACATCTTATAGATTCAACATATTTAATTAACCAACATACTACTAAGAACACTTTTTCTAATCATGAAGTTTTAACCGTTGTAGAGGGAAAGGGCTTAGCAGTCAGAACATTTGCTAAGGAAGATTTCTTTAGCTACACAGAACACAGAATAAATTTTTTACTACTTTAATTGCAACCTTCTGCGTGTTCATTCTCAGGAAATAAATGCTCAGTATGTGTTAGTCATTATGTTTGGTGCTGTTATTAAGACTGGGATCTAATGGGTAAACAGAATTCATACAGCCTCAGCAACTGAAAGGGGAAAGATAGCTTAGAAGGTTCCGAATTATAAGGAAAAAGAAAAAAGAAATGCACTTAGAGGATCCACGTCAACATTTGGCTTCTAGTTATGTTTGGTCACACAACAGCAACATTTATTTCAAGTAAAAATCTAAGCAATTTGCATTATACAATGTTCTATTATATTGCATTACATATTCTTTTAAAATTTTCAGGGCTTCGAATATTGTATCAGCATTCTTCACTCAAAATCAAACCAATAGTATAAGAAATAAAGGTAAAAATAAAGCTGCTCTGGCTGAAGATGATGAGATTGAAAGGAGAAACAACCCTCCCTGCCCGATGCTCTCCCCACTTTAGCTCCTGTTGCACCTGCACAGATTACATAGAAGTTGAAAACCACTGATCTAGACTATAGTTCACATCATCTCTTGCACACCACAAAATGGTGGTAGTGGCAGTTAGTGGTATTTAAAAGCTTAGTTTTTGAGCTAGTTTTCTTTTTTAATCTTGTAGAAGTAACTAAGTCGTAGAAACCTCTGTAAAATGTGAATGATAGTACCTATCTCATTGTAGTGTTGTGAAACTTAAACAAGATGGTGAATTGAAACCTTACATTAGCAAAGGAAAGAAAAAGGAAAAAAAAATGGAAAAGAACACTAAAATGACGTATTTAAGGCTGGTGTTTACTTTCCAGTTCACATAAGTATATGTTATTATCAGGTAACTAATTTTATTTGCAGGACAAAGGTAGCATTTTTCACAAGAAAGTTCCCAGGGAACTTAATAAAAGCCTCAACAGTATAACTGCATCACAGGTTGAACATATTGCCCCTGGGAATGTCTGCCCAAACACATAAGCCAACACCGCTGATGTAGACAAGTATCAGTCTCTTACTTCCAAATGTATTTTGCTTCTTCATTTCACAATTTTTTTAGACTTTGCATTCAGTGTTAATGAGCCAGGTACATACCCAACTTTATCGGGAGTCAAAGCGACATGGAAAATAAAAATAAGCAAAACAGAGAACTGCCTAACTTGGATTTGTGCAAAGCAATCAGAATAGTGAACATGATAATGATTCAGGAACCTGGGAAACTAAATCACACGATTCTAAAAACTTGCATATTCCCATGCAGAGGGAAAAACAGTTAAAACTTGTTCCAAAGTAGTCAAGATAATGTTATTTTGCAGGAAAACAGTGGTTACAGATATGAAAGGAGATGATTTGTATTGGAAAACAATTTGGAAATTATACAGAAAAAGACTACCTCAAAGAAGGTGAAGAAGTTCTTCATGGGGCCCCGTGTGTGGATGCTTCTGGCCTGGATTCTCAGGACTTCTGAATTACAAAACAGGCGTAATACTGATGAACCACTCTCATGGCAATTAGGGCATAAAAATGTGTGAGAAAACATTGTTTGTAAGGTCAATGAAGACTAAGGGAAATGCCACTGCTGAAGAACAAATCAAAACTACTTTTCTAGATTAATTCCAACCCCACATTTCTGGATTGGGTTAGCTCCAGGAAGAGGATACATCTTAAATGAGTGGTTGCAGTGATACCAGGAAACTCTGACCTGGAATATTCTTTTCTCCATTTCACCTTCTCCTTAAAACTTTAGAGGTTATATTTTAGAGATTAGTTTTTCTTAGCAAAGATCTGTTCTTTTCTGAGGTTCCCTTTAAAATGTTGACACTACCACAAAAGGAGTGATTATCTTAGAGTGGTATACTCTCCTAGATGCTTTTTCTGTGCTGGAATGGGAGTATCCCTGGGAAACTTATGGTTATTTTCTCGACAGAAGGATTAGAGGGAGAAGATGTGAAATGGAGAAATAACTGTAGAGCAATGGAAGCCAGTGGAATGGGACCAAATAGAAATGGGACTTAAATCACCATTAATTAATAGACCCAACTTAGGTCGATTTATTCTAAAAAATCCACAGACTATGCCAGCACATCTGGTAGTTTTGCAGCCCTCAGGAAATCCAAGGGTGCCCTCCGGAGTCTCTAAGAGGCCTGGAGTAGACTTCACACCTCTTGTGCATGAGGCTGGGAAGCTGCAAGTGCTAGTAGCCAGGAGGGAACGAGCCAGCGGGACAAGAAATAACCAGGAAACACAAACACAAGCTTCTATTCTCGCCACTAGCAGAAAGTAGCAACTCGATATGCTCCTATTTATTTTTGTCTTAAAGACTTTAAGTAATTTAAATAACGTCCTTTAAATCGCTCCTAATAATCTAGTTTTATGTCTGCTGATGTTTTCTTATCTTGTATCTCCTTTACACATCAAATCCTCCTTTGCTTCGTCTTATCACCAGGCATAGTCCAGTGCTTCTAACTGAAGGTCAAAAAACGTCCAGGATTTTTACTTCAGACTATGACCCTAGAAACAAAGTGTCTCATCATATAGAGAAATACAGTCCTCTGTACTGCTTTCTGGTTAACATTTCTCCCCTCTCCCCCCGACATTTTATGTTTCTTCTCGCTGTATATTCTAAAGCATTTCTGACTTCAGGATAATTTTTCTTAAAAGACATGATGAGGTTGGTAACAACTGCTTGCCTCTTCCTTGAATATAAAGTCGCATCTCAAGCGTTTTACATTTTGCGTCCTTATGACCTTCGTAATGGATAAAGTTTACAAGTGCATGCTCTGCCATCTTGAGTCATGGCTGGTTCCAGCACTGCTACCTGCTTGTAAGTAGTTGTATGTTAGCACATGATTCAAAATGGATTCAACAAGATAACTGGATTTTTAAAAAATTTCTGAGAACAGATCAGACTAATATCCTTCTCCAAAAACAGGTGATAGAGTAACTACATGTGCCTTCCAACCTAACTTGACCTACAATTAAATAGAAATTTAGGTAAATGCTAAAATATCTTAAAATTCTGAAACCTGCTTTGCTATGATGACACTATTGGGTATTGTTGAGATATCAAATGATGATTTGACAATAAAATAACCATCTGCAGTTGCCACAGAGGAAACATATATATTAGCATTTTAATTCACTGAGGAAGAAATCTAACATTCCCCCAGGAGAAAGAGAGTATTCATCTCTAACAGAGTTTCTGGAAAGCTGTCAAATTAGAATACAGAACCTTGGCTAATTTTCAAAAAAAAACGTTTTATTTAAACCGTTTTACCCAGCATTTTTTGTCAGTGTGAAAATTTGTTCGTCAACATTTGATGGAGTTATTTAACGATTAATTACTCTTCACACTTACCGTATAAATCCCACTGAGTTACCTAACCACTAAGTAGTCTGAGTTAGATGCAGCTTTGAAGTTAAATATATATTTTCATGGAAGATTATAAAATGATAGAATATGCTCTAAAATAATGACTTTTAGGTGACATTTACTAGTTTATTAGGAATCTGAGTTGTGAGTTTTCTTTACTAAAATAATTGTATGACCTGAAACACCTTCAAATTTAATCAGTGAAAAAAAGCAGCAGAATAAAGTAAGTCCTAAATTTTTACAATGTTCTCTGTAAGTATACAGTCATGGTAATTAAGACAAAGAATCTACAGCCAGCAGAAAATTTAATAAGCGGCTCATTCTGTACCCCTGACCAAACTGGAAAACGGAGCCAAAGGTGATTATAGAAAGAACACATTCATGGGTTTTACTGTGGCAAGAGAACGTGTTAATCAGCCAACGGGGTGCTGACGCAAAGCACCAGGACTCTGTTGGTTTTTATAATGGGTATTTATTTGGGGTAAAAGCTCACAGTTACCAGACCCTAAAGAGTCCAACTCAACACAAGAGCTACTTCTTCACCAAGGCCGGTTGCCCCGTGTTGAAGCATAGTCCTTGATTATAAGGGCTCCAGAAGTACAGTCAAGGACCCTGAAGGCAGATTTTAGTGTTTTGCAATTGAAATGTTGCCATAGACACAACTGAACTGTGAGCAAAGGAGGGCAGGAAAAACACAAGGACAAGCTCTAAGGAATTATTAGTCCCGTTAAGAGCAAACAGCACTTTCCTAGCTTAAGTGTCTCAATTAGCATTTGGAACTCCTACTAAAGCATATATTACACGTATGTCCATGTATGATGTACATCTCAGCCCGGCAAGCTGCATCTCAACGCAAATGGGCGAGCTCACATCTGATGGACTTGAACTGTATAATCAAAAGCGTTTCTGAAATCACAAAATGTTAAATATGCTATTTATGCCGCCTTCTGGCACAATGGAGAGAAACAACACTAAATTTCCTGTTCAGGTTCAGAGACATTTGCTTGAGCTTTTAGAGTATTCATGTCTCTGCCTGTATTTTCATCTTTCAGGTCGTGATTTATATTCTCCACAAGGACTCTCATGAGTTTCTACACACTGCAGCTTCCAGTTCAGCTGTGTTCAGTTTCTAGTAACATTCTGAAAACACAAATGATTAGTTTGCCCATTCGTTTTTCAGCAACTCCTTTTTAAGATTTCCCCCCCCCCTCCTTTATGTGATTGGAGATTTGACCTGTCAAATTGCAATTGAGTACTTTAAACTATTCAGCAAATCAAAACCCCCAATCTTATTATAGAATTTTAAATGCAAAACAATGAAATTTAATGGCAATACAAAATAATACTATAATTTTGCATGATATTTCCAAATTTTAGCGTACTTTTACTTGTATTTCCTCATTTGATCCTTAAGGCAATGAGTGCTCCACGTTAAAGAAAAGAAAATTGAGGTCCAGAGAAGTGGAACGAGCATAGGGATGCCACTCTTTCACACCTGAGGTGGAATCCTTAAGACTAAATACATTACGAATTTTGCAATTTTCTTATATTTAATAACAGGAATTATTAAAGTTAGGAGCTGAATTAAATACTGAATTATGTTGCCTGACTGGTACATGAATTCTTTGAAACCTTTAGCTTGCCTGTGCATCCACCGCCTAAATTTTCCTAGATGTCATTTTCTATCACTTTGTTGAAGAAGAAAAAGAACAACGACCTTCACTTAAATGATATTGACATTATATTTTTTAAAAGCACTGGTTTCACAGGTTCCCAACTTTTGAATTCCAATTTTACAAACTTGTTGCTTTTTTTCTTAAAATCTCATTTACTATTTGCTACAGCATTTTTCTATAAAGATAAGTTTATTACTAAATTGTACAATTAACTGATATTTAACATAACCTTATATTTTGTATTCAGTGCTTTCTTGGTTTCTTTCATCCTTTTCTCACTGGAATGATTTTTGTCTCCTGTCATTCGTTAGGAATTTGGCTCTCAAAGTAAGTATGTGTGACTACATATTGACCACAAGGGGCTCTCTTATAGTACTCATATTTTTTATCTATTACTAAGTCATTTATTTAAAACATTTCACATGTGATAGTAAAAATAACAACTGATTATAAGCAATGTTGGGTTGGATATTGCAAAAAGGTTCTTACATTATCTATTTGTGGGAATACACATACAGTGATGATTAAAAACATTTTTTTAAAATGTACATATCCAATGCCCTAGTGCACTTTAGGAATCTATATCAGGGAAGTGATTTTGGATTTTCACAAACATACTTTGACATTTATCTCAGAATTGTTTATAATAGTAGAGAGAAAAACAAGAAAATACAAAGAAGGAAAACTGGCTAAATGACTAAAAGTGGGACTTAGTGAATGAAATAAAATGAAATAAATAAATAAAGCAATAAAAATATTCACAACTCTTCAGTGGAAAAAGTAGGTTAAAACATTTACTGTGTGATTACAATTTTAATTTATTTTTTTCTTTTCATCAGCATTTCAAAAGGTAAACAGGATGTTTTGTTTGTTTTACAAGAGCTTTTATTTTGGCAAGTAAACTTAACTGGCAAGGGGGGACTTACCAATATAAAATGCAGATAAATCATTTTTTAAAAGATATTTAGATTATATAAATGTTAAATAAAAAATATAGGGGGTTCCCATATGTGCCATTCCCCACACCTCCCATATTTTCCCACATTAACAACAACCTTCATTAGTGTGGTTTATTCATTGCAATTGATGAACACATTTTGGAGCATTGCCATGGATTATAGTTTACATTGTAGTTTACACTCTCTTCTGCACAATTCTGTAGGTTATGACAAGATATATAATGGCCTGTATCTGTCATTGCAATGTCATTCAGGTCAATTCCAAGTCCCAAAAATGCCCCCGTATTACACCCGTTTTCCCTCTCCCTGACCTCACAACCTCCTGTGTCCACTGCCTCCACATCAATAATATAAGTTCTTCCATTGCTAGAATCACAGTAAGTCTATAGTAGAACACCAGTAAGGAGGAATCGTCATATTTTGACTGAAAACATACAAAAACTATTACCTGAAATGATGGCTGTTGAATATTG
The DNA here is from genome assembly GCA_029593785.1 of Cabassous unicinctus. Lineage (NCBI taxonomy): Eukaryota > Metazoa > Chordata > Mammalia > Cingulata > Chlamyphoridae > Cabassous > Cabassous unicinctus. Next base: position 17,150 of record JAQZBX010002887.1, read on the forward strand.
TGCCCTGAACAAAACAATTCCTCCGAGGAGTGTGGGAGTAAGGGCCATGTCGCAGCCATGAAATTTTCCTAATTTACTTATTGTGTTTTGTTTCTTAAGCATAAGATACTATATAATTTGGTACGTTATATTTATATCAGCATGGGGACCAAGAGTGTAATGGGAAGTACTTTAGTATTTTTCAAGGTCAGTGAATGACATTGATATACTTATCTAAATTAACTATTTTGCCCTAATTCAAGACATATTAGCTAGTTCCTAGAAATCACTCTTGACTTTATATATATGTTATATATGGTTGTGCATATGTATACACACACAAACTTTTATTAGCTGTAATTCCAAAGTGAGAAAATCTTTCTTTCATAAAATATTTTTATCTATGATAATCATTCAGCTTCTAGTTATAATTTTGCTTTTACAAAACTGAATACTTAGCCCATACCATCATTTCTTTGCTATTTATTAATAATGTCATATAGAAAAAGCTGTATGAGAGACAAAGGTTTTTGCAATTTTATTTTGTTTTCCCCTTTGTATTTTATACAGTAAAATTTTTGGACAGTTTTACATGTTTGTGGAGATCCACTGCAAGACAGTAATGTTCTATGTTTTTTTTTTTTAATAATTTTTTAAAGAAATTTTTTAAAGATACTTAGATTACATAAATATAGGGTGTTCTATTCCTTTTTTGTGAGCCGAGCTAGATTTGGTATTTCTTTTTTAACCATTAGCTAGAACCCATACACTCTAGTTTATCTAGTGACTTAAGTATTTAATTCTGATTTTCTTAAAAAAATAATAGATTATTTTCTTTCTCCAGCTTAGCGGGGGTTACACCTGCAACAATTTAAAACTCACTGCTTTCCAGAGCTGAAGTGAGTGGTTTGATAGGTTCTCATTTCATTCCTCACTGCTTCATCTGTACCTGGAATACTGTTTGTGTTAGTCAGCCAAAGAGGTGCTGATGCAAAATACCAGAAATCGGTTGGTTTCTTTAAAGGCTATTTATTTGGGGTAGAAGCTCACAGTTACCAGGCCATAAAGCATAAGTTACTTCCCTCACCAAAGTCTATGGTCACGTGTTGGAGCAAGATGGCTGCCGACATCTGCCAGGGTTCAGGCTTCCTGGGTTCCTCTCTTCCCAGGGCTTCTCTCTGGGCTTAGCTGCTGTGCTCGCTCCACAAGGCCAGCTGTAGACTATCAAGCAAATGGCTTGCTTCTTTTCCAGGGGCCTTCTCTTCTTCCTCAGGACCAAGCTCCTCTGTGTGCTTATTTCCTGGGCTCCAGCATTAGAAACTCCAACCTCCCTTCTCTGTAGTGTGGTTTCTCTGTGAGTCCCCACCCCTTGGTCCTACTGACATGGCCCAATCAAAGCCTTAATCATTATTTAATCAAGTAAACATGAAACCTTAGAATCCAATATAATCTAATATGCCCGGAAGAAAAGACCAGTTCACAAACATAATCCAATATCTATTTTTGGAATTCATAAATAATGTCAAACTGCTACACTGTTCTATCACCTTTCTATTATCTTTCCTTTTAACCTGTTTCATGCATGGACTTTACCATGATTTTTAATTATTTGCCTTTTTATGTGTTTATTCCCTCCATCTGCCAATAAGCTGTAAGCTTCACTAGGGCGACAGCATAGCCAGAACTCAGAAAAAGCAGATAAACATAAAAAAAGAAATGAATTTCTAAATGAACTTGGCATAAGTATATGCTCCCTCCAGATAGAAAATAAAACAGAATTAATTTCAGGTACATTAAATATCTTGCCTACGTGGTTGAACTGGGGATTGGCCCTTGGTTTTTCTGAATTCAAAGCCCTTATTCACTCTACCACGACACACAGCCTTTCTATTTTTACAACACTGTTTAAAAATAGTTTTACTTAAAGAGCCTGGATATCTATTAAAGTCAATTATTATTAGGAAAAAATACTCGTCAAATATAGGGATTATGGTTCCAATTATACTCATATAACCAATATTACAATTTTACTAAGTGATTGTTTGGGTCTTCATTAGGCATTCAGGACACTCTACCAACTTTATACCAAAAAATAAGGCTTAGGGAAAAATTGATTTTGGCTTCACAAGAGATCAATGCAAAACACTTCAAGCCCTTATCCTTCCAAGCAAACATATACTGAAAAGCACATTCCATTTCCAAATTGTTTTAACAGATGATCATCTTACTCAAGAGAGTACTTTCTCAATGGGGAGGAGAACAGCTAATGGTAACTATTAATATCATGGCTTTATACGCTATTAAAAAAAACAAAACTCCTGATGGGCAATTCCTGCCACAACTGGATTTAACAGAGCTCCTCAATATGGATTAATGTGATGCGATATTAGTATACAGCTGTTCACACTTTAGCCAGAATATTATAATATTCATTGCCCCGATATTTTAGTTATGAACCAGACAGAATATACGAGTGTGTTTGTGTGTGTGTATGTACGTGCACAAGACAGCGATTGTGCGTGCTTCTGTGGGCGGGAGGCAGCATTTTAGGGAGTTACAGCCCTCTTTTCTTCCATTTTTTTTCTACTTGGAATTTTGTTTATATTCTTTCACCCTAATTTCTGTATTTCAAAATCCTCAAGTAAGACATTGATGATTAAAATTTTCCTGATACATCAAACAGAAGTGATCTCTTAATTCAATCAGTTAATTCAGTACATTTCTTGTGATGCATATCACATTCTAACTACTATGACAGTTATGCCCAAGAAGCTAATCTAACTAGATTATAGGTCCGCTGAAGACAAACCACATTGCATTCTTTCATGGATGACATGCAAACCCCAGCACAGCAACCTGATGCTAATACATACTGATGAAGAAAGAAATGTGTAAAGACATAGTTTTATATCTTCTCAGAATTGTTTTGGAAGACATAGGCTTGAACTTGAACAGAAAATTACCTTGAGAAGAACTCACAGCAAATTTTCCTCTATATTTTCACATTCTATTGCTCAGATTTTCAAACATTTCTAATATACTGTGACCCTGGCATAAAGCCCCAGGTTAAATTTTATTATCAAATTCAGTGCAAAAATCCTTTGCCACTCTTAAGAAGTTTGGTTACTTTCTCTTTCTGGTAATGAGAGCGGTAAATTGTCACTTTTCTCTTTTTGCCATCAATGACTGGGAATTAAAAATTAAATGTTAATTTTAGTCTCCACAATTCATTAATCTCCATTTATAGTTAATTAATTTTCCCTCATGATTTTCCTTTGGTCTTTTAATATACTATCCTCTATGTGTTTTTTAAAACAAGTCACTATGAACACTTTATAAAAACAGGTTATGAATAAAATTAATAAATGAGAGAATGGTAACTGAACTCTGAATTCTTTTCATCCACATACCGTAGAAAACTTGTAGCGACTACTGCCTCTTATTTCTTTTATATCTTATATTTTAGATACCCAGTCGTCCTGAAACAAGTGGTAAACTAGATGGCGATAAACTTTAACTCCAGTTCCATCTCTAACCCCATATCCATCATCAAATAACTGAACACTTACTGAGAACCCCAAATGGCAATAACAAATGAAAGGCGTGGTCTGCCCTCAAGAAAGCCTCCATCTCTCGTGAGGAAAGAGCCCATCGAAAGCGTAAATGTTATGATCAGTGTGACAAGTGCCGTCCTTTGGGAATCCCAGGGACCTCCAGCTCTTACAGACATAGGTAATGGCTCAGCATCATCACCTGTCTCCAGCATCTCACATACCCCATGAACTTATTCCTCACGGATACCTACCGCTTGCACGTTACTCTGGTTATTTCTGTCCCTCTCTTTTCTGTGCACACATAAGTTTACATCTCATTTTATAAGGTATTTATAATTCATAGATTTATTCAACTCATTTTCTCTCTACCTGTACTCTTGGAACTTACCAACCCATAAAGGCATTATTACAAGAAACCCTTGAATGTGGATGTAATATTAAATACGTCAATACATTCTAAAATGCAGCATGGAACACACACATATGAATTTTGGCAAAGGAGTTAAAAAAACATAGATAGATAGATAGATACTCCCAGGGTCTAATGAATAGATTCAGGCATATTCCTGGGGAAATAATTTGAGTGAAAAGTGTCCTCTTCACAGTGCCATGGAAATGCCTCTTGCCCAGCTGGGCTCTAATTATCACTAATTGAACACTCTGATATTGGTGTAGAAGATGCTGCCCAAGTATATTACATGAGTGCATTGCAGCGCTAATGCTCTTAAGGCAAAGCACTTTCCTTCAGGCGTCCGTTATTTCCTGAGGTCTAGTCTCCTCTTGACTCCTTCCCAGTGCTCCCATTAGCTTTAATGGAAGGAACACGATATGGGAACAGGCAGAGGAGAGGAAATTAATGTCATAATATGTATTTGATTGCTAGCCACAGGTTTCACTGTTTTTAAACTCCTTCTTAGAAGCTGGCACTTTACAACAATTAGAAGATGTTGAGAAAAAAGAAAAAAAAGAATCAAAAGTCCATGCAACACCTGGGCCACGGAAGTCCTCTCCAGATGCACACAGCAGTATTTGAGCAGCAGCCAGCGATGTTAGGCAGCTCTTCTTGGCATCGTTAAATATGGTGCCCTGGTCTCTCGTCAAATTTTATGATGCCAGTCAGGTTTAAGGACACAAAGACGAAGGAACAGCAAAATCTCAATAGTTTATATTATGTTTTTATATTCTTTTGTGGGACCAGATTGGAATACCTTCTGATGTATTCTTTATGGTATGTCAGAGATGCAGGCAAGTATCATTTTATTTTAATTGCCATTACAAGGTACAATGGAATATTGGATGAGAGACAGAGAGGCATCGGCATGGCAGAAGAGGCTAAATGGTGAGAGAGGATAAGTCGTAAATATACACTTAACTCACAGCATAGGGTATGGAAAAGTATCTAAATGCAGGTAGCCTAGTAAACTTAAAGGCATATTCCAAAAAGACCATGTGCATTTAATATCGTGAGCTTCAGCTTACACTGCTAGAGTTAAAACATTCAAAACTGTGTAAAATAGCTCACAAACATTTTAAACTGTGTGTTACAACAGAAATGGCCCGATAATTTTAAATAGGAAGCTCTCCAAAATAATATTTCCTATTTCTAATTCGTTACTTTTTCTCTGTTTCCTTTCCTTAATTTTTAAATGGAAAATTGGTTTAATCACTGTATAGTGCGTTGCAGTTTATAAAGCACTTGAATATATTATTTAATGCCAGCCCTTTAAACAATCAGATGAGCGACGTATAATATTATCTAACTTCATGTAGGAAGTTAATCATTAAGAAGTGAAAACGCATTGCACGTGACCACATGTTAATGCTATCTTTTTCACATCATATGTAATACATATCAAGAACAGGTAACAGGATATTCCTAAATTTCAGGTTTATCATGAGATTTTATACATTGATGTTCCTGGTATGATAAAATAATTTTCCCTGTCCTCTGGTCTTGAAAATCTCAATTATCTATGTCTTTGCTAAACCTTGTTAGGTCTAAGTTTCTAAAAAGTGGCTTTGCCTGTCTCTGCTTGTGTTTTGCATAACACAATCTTGATTTTTTTTAAAAGTTTTTATTTTGTTAAAATATTGTGGTGGATTGAAATATGTACCTCAATGAAAGGCATGCTCTTCGTCTGCGTTCCTCAGGAAAGGAAACCGTTTGTGAATAGGACCTTTTGAAGATGTCATCTTTTGTACAGGTGTGGCCAAAGAGTCAGAATGGGTCATAACCCATATGACTGCAGGCCTTGTGAAGAGAAAAGACCAGCAGCCAGGAGTCAGGGAAATCCTCAGGGAGGAGCCAGATGCCCTAAGTCAGCGGAAGTGGGAAGAGCAGGCACCAGGAAGAGAGATTGCCATGTGACTGGAGGCAAAGCTGCAAGCCAAAGTACTCAAAGAGCTGCGGCAAGCCAGCACGGAATGCCACAGACCTCGAGAAGAGCGCGCGCCATGATGACTCCTAGCCTTCCAAATCATGAGCCAATACATTCCCATTGTTAAGTCAAGCTATTTGTGGTATTTATCACGTTAGTCTATCAAACTATGAAACATATATACAACATAAAATTTCCCATTTTATCCATTTTCAAGTATTCAGTTCAGTGCTATTAACTGCATTCACAATGTCATGCTACCATCACTACCATCCATTACCAAAAACCATTTGCCCTTGTGGATTTTCTTTTTGATTTTCCATTCAACTTGTGACTGAAGCATTCTTCTATTTCAACTAATTTCTTTTGTTAGTTACTATCTTAAAATGCCCTCTTTCTGCTTGAATATGCCACTACTATCCAATTTTTTAAGAAAAAATACACTAGGGTTTTTGCCTCTCCTCTTTTTTTTATTTTGAGGAATTTGGCATCTTCTGCTATCTTTCGATTCTCCTCAAAAAGAATAAGAAGACAATAAATGAAGGAGTTAGGTGAGTTTTTGAATCCTTTTCTACTCTGCAGGTAAGCTTCCCACCTAGACTGAGTCTTCATAGGACACCACCATGCTGATTGTCCGTGTGCCTTGACTACCATGACAAATCACAAACTGAGGGGGCAGGGGCGTTCAAATGACGGAAATGGATTGTCTCAGTTCTGTGGGCTGGAAGGCTGAAATCAAGGTGCCAGCGGGGCCACGGTTTCTCTGAAGTCTGTAGGGAAGAATCTTTCCTTGCCTCTTCCTAGCTTTTGATGTTTTGTTGGCAATTGTTAGCATTCTTCAGCTTGAGACAGCATAACTCCAGTTTGTGCTGATCATGTAGCATTCTCTCCTGTTTGTCTCTGCTCTCCCTTTTATAAAGGGCACCACTCATATTGGAATAAGGCCCACCGGACCCCAGTATGAGTTCATTTTAACTTAAGTAATGCATCTAAAATGCCCCTATTTCCAAATAAATCCACATTCTGATGTTCTAGGAGTTAGGACATATCTTTCGGGGTAGGCATAATTTAACCCATAAAATTGCTTCATAGTTGACTTACTCCATGGCTGAATTGATCAGTGGTTAACTTCTCTACAAACCATTTCACACTTTAGGAAAAAGGCAGAGAACCTTTTTTTAAGGCTTAAACTCCTTGAACTGCTCTAAAATTGTCCCTGAAATTCCCAGTGGATGTGCCATAAAAGATTAGATCTCTCCATTCATCTTGGTCCACAATATCCATACCCAGGGCCCCTTTAATATTAAAAGATCAGTTTGGAACTATGACTTACTATGATCAAAAATGTCCATAATGACTGCTGGTTTATTACAATTACTTGCTATTTGCATAGCACATGCTGAAATATCAAGAGACCACCAGATAAACAACTCTTGTTGAAGTTATGCTGGGTACAGAATATACTGCAAGGATATAACATCCAGAATGTTTTCTCCAGTAGAAAATAATGCAGCTATGCTTACCTAAGTTTCTCAAATTCAATAAATTAGACCAGTAATGTCCTCCTTCACTCACTTTTAAATTATTTCTCTTGTCATATTTTATCTCTTGGATTCCAACAGTATCCTGAAGAAAGACGATTCTGTAGTTCATGCAGTCATACACTCAATAAACATGCTAGGGACAGTTTCTGATCTGACACACAGTGTGCTGTGCAAAGTCAGGAAGAGACGGGGTCACTAGCGCTTTGTTTTTCAGCAAGTCAGCAGGATTGTGTGCACTCACTGCAAAGAATACTTCAATTTTACCCTTTTATATAAAGCACAATCTACAGTAAATTTATATAATAAAATTAGAGCACATGGGTTTAAATACTGAATCTGCTTTAATGAGCTGTGATTGATCAACTTGCATCTGTGCTTTAGGTTTTTGGTACACTCAAATGAACTAACATATGTAAAGCCCTGACAATAGTGCTTGGTACATTTAATTAATGTCCAGATCTTTGCTAAAATTATTATTACTATTATTAAATACCCCATAAGGAGTGGAGTACTGATTCCTCATCAGTTATTCACATATTATTTAGAAATGGTATATCCATTTAGAAGTTCACCTGTTATTAATAAATACTAAAGAAGAAGGATTATTTCAAATTATATCGGGCAAGGTGCTATCCAGGGGCCAGTTACTGGAAAACGATATTGGGTTGTCTCAGAAAATCAGGAGACAGAGGTGTGGCGTGTTGAAATGTGCACCCCAGTTTGAACATTTTCTTGGTCTTGTTCCGTATTCTGGTGGTTGTGGACCCATTGTAAGAAGAAATCTTTAAAACGTTACTTTAGTTAAGGTGTGGGCCAGATGACTCAGGCTAGGCTTCACTCATAACTACTGAGTTCCTTGATAAGCAGAGTTAAAGCCAAACAGAAAGAAGCCATGGGGCCAGCCAGAATCTGGGCTTCAGTGGAACCCGGAGGAGAAAGTAGAAGATGCCACCATGTGCATTGCCATGTGACAAGAAGCCAAGGAGCCCCACAGGTTACCAGCCAGGCAGAAGATACCAGTCCTGGCGGAAGCATGCCTACCAGCCTCTGAAACAGTGAGCCAGAAAACTCCTGTTTCCAAGCCAACCCATTGCATGGTATTTGTTTTAGCAGTCAGGAAACTAAAACTAGAGGGAAGACAATGGATGTCTGGAGGAAGCTGAAAGAGGAGAAGCTGATAACAGGAAAATAGAAAGAGACAGAAACAGGAAAAAGCAGTTGGAAGATGGTGACAGGGATAATGTCAATATCTGTTATTACTGCAGCTCTCCCCGTGCCATTATACAGGATTAGGCCATTAGCATTCCTTCCCTTATCCTCATAACAATGCAGAAAAATAGGCATTGTTGGGTCCATTTTACTCAGCGACTTACTAGCCCAAGACAACATAGCTTAGTAAATGTGAAACTGGGATTCAAACCCAGGTCTGCCACCTCCTTTCGCCTGAATATTTCAGCAGTTTAAATGGCCTCAAATAATCTTCATGTTTCCTCTCACATTTAAAATCATCCATACTCATCATCATACACTTGCGTCTGGGTGCACTGAGTCACCCATGAGAACGGACTTACAGAACTGTGCACCAAACCTTGGAACACAAAACTGCCCATATATGTCATAGCGTCACCCTGCCAATGAGGAGCCCCTATTTTGTACATTTTTTTTAAACACAATATTTTTTTTCTTTCCTTTCATGTCAGTCCTTTCATCAAACTATATTTCTCAAACAGGAGTCCACGTTGTGTCATGGTATAGACCATGTAGAGCATATTTTCACTACTAAATCCCATAATTATGGGCTATTGTTACAAATTGCTAGGCTTTCCCTTAGGGAATCTGCATCATTTGATGAGATTGTCAATTGCAGCTCTAGAGCACAGAAAAGTCAGAAAATTCTGGTCAGGAAACTAAAAAACTACTCTTATGAAACATGACCTATGCAACAAAACTATAGAAAAAAATTAATGGCAAGCTTAACTTCAAATTTCACATTGATGTTCTTACTAAAAGTTCACACATGTAGTCAGTTTACTGAACCAAATTCCTATCCTTTGCCAAACAGAAAATACAGAGTACAGATGAATAGTTCTTTTCCTATTCAGAATTTTTAATTTCAAAGCAGTGAGTACCTTTGGTTATAAGATTATAAGCCTAGACAAAGAAACACATTAATGTATGTTTATATAAGGTAATATGACTTTAAATAATGATGGTAATTTTGAATTGCAGCATTAATAAAGTAATATTTTGACTTTTCAGCTAGATAAATTAAGAGAAAATACAGCTAGAGGTTTGAATTGAGCAAACTTCTAAGATTTAGAAAAAGTATTTTCTTGGCTCCAGGGCTGTGATCTATATTATACTCATATATGTACATACATATTTGTGAGTGTGTATGTGGGTTTTGTGTGTGTGTAGAGAGACAGCATGATAACAATAGAACAAAAGGGAAGAAGAGAGAAGAGCAAGAAAGCCCAAAAGGAAGAGAAAACTTGAATAAACGTTTAGAAAATTAATACATTTCAGGCTTAGTTCAATGTATGCCTTTTAAAATAATACACTTGAATTAGAATTTGCTAAAGGGAAAGATGAATTATTCAGATAAAGGAAAAATAAAAACTGATCCCAGAGGATCGAGCCAGCCAGCGTTTTATTACTGCCTTCTTGTTCTTGGCTCTCAAAACAGCACTGCTTTTATGTTACTTAGGCGTTACTTGCCATGAAAAATTAAACCAGAGAGCCTCGGCTCACTTGGGTCCACTCACTCCGAACTTGGTGATACAGCATGATGCATGTAAATGGAGCCTTCCTGGCCCCTTTTCACAGTTTGTGGTAAATTAAAAGGTATCGACAAAACAATAATGCATTATAAATTAAGGCCCCATTTTATGCCTCAGGACTTTCCTCCATCATGTACAAAGGAAATTTGCTGAGAATAAATGATTATTTAAGCAGCCATTTCTGTTTCCATTAATTAGGATTACATATTAAACTCTTTTGTTGTTTTAATAAAAATACATACATCCTGGTAATAAATGCATGCACCCTACCACACACACTCTTTCAAATAGAATCACTGCTTAAAAGCCACCCATTACAAATGTTCTAAAATTTAAAGAAAATGTGCACACAATTTCATTTACTTGACCGCTCTCCTATTGAATAACAGTTCCCTTTTGTTGAGCCGTGGCCAACTTCTACTACTCGAAGCTCTTAACATAGAAAATCTGTAGTACTCACAAAAGCTCTGCTGGGTTGATATTAGGATTCTCCTCACAGCCTCTGAGACTTAAATAACTTCCTCAAGCTCAGATTTTATCCTGGGTCTGTCTGGCCTTCAAATAATTTTTATTTTCCAATTTATCAAGCTCTCTTGCATTGAACATTTCAAACCATTTTCAATAAACTAGAAGGATTTTTTTTTTCTATTTACTAACTTTAGCCTAAACATATTTCCCTTGTTATATAGTCTTATTGTAGATTAAGTCATACTCCAGACCTCCCCAAGCAAACTTTATAGTAATGGGTCCTGGACATTTGAAGTTTTAACAAGCGCACGGTTGAAGCTGGAAGTGTAACTAAGGGTCAAGAATTAACAAATAATTATGATTACTGAATCATCATATAGATGCCTTTTCATTTCCAGTATATTAGAAAATAGCCAAAGGTTAATACCTAAAATTAACTGGCTAGACCGACCTCACCCTTTGTATAAGGTCATTTCCAACCAAAAGCCTGCCATTGTGATGATTCTTCCAGATGGTTCTTACCTTTGCGTAGGAACATTTCTACTGAAGCGGTAACCACTCCACCCTCCCCTGTTTGAAACTCCCAGGAAAAGCCTAGTAACTGACTCGGGTTCTCTACCCCGCAGTCGCCAGATGCCTTGATGTCTGATAAGGATCCTCTGGTGATTGTAATAACCTTGTGACTCACCTCCGTTTTGTACCCACCCCCATCCTGTTCAGGTCCCTAATGCTTATTAATGAAGGGACCTGAGCCAGCCCCACCCCGGGTACTCGTGAGCATAGCTGCTTGGCTTAGATGTTATAAAACTTTCAGGATTGCTGCAGGTCCGGGAGGCAGATGTTGGGGCTCTTAGGCTGCTAACCTCCATTGCTGTGTGCAAGCAAATAAGCTCTTTCTCTCTTTGCATCCTCGTTTTGCAGGAATTGTTTAATAAAGTGCACTGGGCAGAAGAGCTCAAGTTTTTGATATCGAAAGTTGAAATATCAGTACCTAGTCATTTTCAAAGCCTGGTAGAGGCTTTTTCAGGCTATCAATAGCTCTATTTAACTTTCCCTTTCTATCCCTGTGATCATAGAGTGCTAGTAAACTATATCTTACTCATAAAAATTTGCAACTGTTTATTATTTCTCACTTCCCAAAGCAGTTTATCTTCCCCGAAGCACTGCTTTCATTATACCAACAGATATTAAAAACACAATGAACATATTTTTATCAAGAAAAATCATATATAATATTTGAGTTTGTATACGAGCCTACTTTCAAAATGTTTAAAAGTTATTTCTTAATGATCAGTAAAAACAATGGATTTCTTTCTTTCCTATCACTGAATTATTTCGTGTGCTTCCCACATTGGTCCTTGGTCCTTTTTCTTGACATACCCCCCTGCCTAGAAACCCACACATACATTTTCCCAGTTTAGATCATTTTCATTCTCATGGCCTATGAAACACTCCAACTTTTCCGTGAAACTTTTTGTAATGATCACACTGGCCAATTATTTCTCTCTAAACTCTGAACGTATCTATTAGCGGCACCTCTGCTTTGTCAGTTTTCACACAGGACATGGTAATTACTAACAAATAGTTAATTGACTAGCCTTGACAGGTTTCTGACCTAGCTTTTAATCTCAACCCAGCAAGATAAGTATCATTCGCCTCTTTTGATAGTCAAGAAATAAAACTCTGGGGGCGTGACTATGTCACAAGTTCTATAGCTGCAAAAGGGAGGAACACAATTTTTAACCAATCTCTCTCTCTTCAAGGCAGATTCTCTTTCCACGACCTGAGCTGGACTATAAAGGATGACCAGGACTTTGCTGACAAAGCAGAGGACAGGGCTTTCCAGACAGAAAATGGATTGAGGTCCTGGCAAGAAGAGACAGCAACTTAGGATCAGGACGCTGTCAGCATAAAGTGCAAAACGGAATGTAAATTTTGACCAGGCTTGGCTCTTGCCAGTATTTGTGGTGAATCAAAGAGCACAGCCTTAGGCCCAGAGGTTAAGTGACATTCTTCCAAACAAAGAGTTTCATGCTCAAGTATATTTAGCACATTGAAACACCCTCTACCTCTCTTAGACAGTCACAATGTATGGTAAGATACTAAAGCCACAGAGAGATCCTGCAGTAAAGGAACCTGTTTAAATATTTAATGCAGTGTTCCATAAAAGAGCTCAAAGCAATTTTATTTTAAATGCACAACTATTAAAATACTGAACAAGGCTCAGTATATTATATTAATATACTGAACAAGGCTCAGTATATTATATTTTCTCTACTCCTGAAAATGTAGAGAAACCATTGAAATATCTAGGTTTGTTTCCACCTCTCATTTCTAGGAGTTGGCTCTAGCTGAGCTGATTCACCTAATTATATCACAATATCTGAGGAGCGAGGCCAAGGTGACTCGGAGCTAAAGCCCAGATCCGGCACTCAGCGATGAACCCAATCTGCAAGACTAGCTCATTCCCTTTGCCTCAGCAACCCAATGTGAAATCATATATTTAAAAAAGACTGGAGAACTTACAAGCTTTGAAAAATCATGGAACTTGTTCACTTTTAAGAAAATTTGAAATTCATAATAATTATTTAAAGTATTTTAACGCTATTATTGTGAAATGCTTCCATCACCTGATAACGCTTTAGCCCCTCACTGCTCGAAATCAGCACTGGCAGCACGTTGGAGCAGAGCCTCGGGCCGCCTCAGAACTACTGAACCAGAATCTGCATTTTTAACAAGACCCCCAGGTGATTCCTACACACGCTATCTATCGTTTGAGAGGCACTGGACTAGCACCTGGAACAATTTCTGGCATAATTTATGCATCAAAATGTTTGATAAATGGATGGATATACGCTTCAGTAAAAATTGTATTTTTCTCAAGTTTTCTTTTTGCTAAATTGTGTACTTTTTTTTCCAGTGGCTTCAAAACAAGCAATAGTTTTATTTGCTAATGATTTGGTCTGGGTGAGTCCTTCTTGGGCTTACTCACCGAGGTACGGTTACCTGTTTGGTCAGAGCTGCGAGGTCTTGGACGGTATCGCTAATGTCGAGCTGGTTGTTGGATGGGACTCTCTCTCTCCAGAGTCTGTCACCCTCAATTGGGCTGGCTCAAGCTCCTTTACGTAGTGCTCTCAAGGTGGAACTAGTCTCTATCTCGTGATAAGAGGAGCCGAGTGGCAAAGCCCACTTGTAAAGGGAGAAGCAGTGCTCAACTTTACAAGTCAGGAACTATTCGTAACGTTCTTCCCGTTTCCTTTGTTTGCAATCATAACTTCATTATTATTTTTAAGTCTCCCTCTAGCACAGGGGTTCTTAACCTTTTTTTGTTCCACGGACCCCTTTGCCAGTCAGGTGAAACCATCGGACCCCTTCTCAGAATGTAGTGGCAGATAGTTTTATGACAGTCAACTAGTGTCGGGTCTAACAACTACCGTAATTTAAAGTATGGATGAGCATAAGCGATTTTTCGAGATATGCAACCACTGTAATGTGATACGAAATGAATGCTACTGTAATTTATTGCATACATTCAAAAGTGAAGGAAATGCTAGATTTCGGTTAGAGGTCAGAGAAAATAAAGATACTAAGTTGATTTTTTCAGTTCAAGCTCACAGACCCCCTGAAATCTTTCCAAGTCCACAGACCCCTGGTTACAGACCCCTGCTCTACCATCTCCTTTAAAGTGTATACATTTAATAATACAATGATCTAGACATGTATAGCAGATTATCATTCAAGAAATTAAGTGGAATATATGGCAATGTCTCTGAATATTAAACATGATTTACTATGGTCAAGGACCCTGCCAACAAAATAATAGAGGTCAGCATTTTGGTTCTAACTTTTCTAAGTAATATCATTACCAATGTTTTTAATTTCCCAGAAGTCCATAGGAAAGAAAAGATCAAAAGTCCAGCATGGAAGGAAAAATGCTTTCATAATTTAAAAAATGCAAGGTTATCTGAAAATAGCCCTTTAAAACTAAATACAAGTTAAAACCAAAATTATGCTTTTAAAAAAACAACATTTTTACTTCAAAAGATCGCTTCTGTGTTCAAAGGTAAAAATCTGAACTCTCTATGGCACTATTTCTTAGAGCAATAAATGCGCAGTTAGTTATAGAAAGAGCTGCCTGTTACCATGTCATGGACTTTATAAGCATTCCCTCATTTCCTCATTACTCCGTTTAACAACCCTCAGAGGCACTCTCATTATTATTTCCATTTTATGGGCGGGGACCTGGGACTCGGTGTAACCTGCCCAAGGTCGTCAAGCTAACCCAAGTTGCAAAGCCAAGACTAGAGCCCAAGCCTAAGAGCGAGGTCCGCTTCAGTGGTATTAGGTTAGCGATTGTCCCGCACGGCCTTCTTAAGGAAAGACAGGGGCATGATAGAGGACATTGCCAACCACTGCCCAGGCCAATTAAGAAAGCTTTCGCAGCATGGTGGAACCAGGGCTGACGATAGGGCCAGACGGCCAGGCTTTCCTCCTAGCAGACTAGGTGCGTACTTTAGGGCAAGTTGCTTAATGTTTTTAGGATGGTTTTCTCATTCAACCATTAAAGGGCTTGTGTTAGGAGACTTCTCAGTTTCCAACTATTTAAAAATTTATAATTCGGTAAAATCAAAGCCTCGGAGCTATATATGATTATTAAGAAATGTTAGTATGATTCTCTAAAGGGCTTCAAGTAAGAATACCTTTGGTACTTTTAGTTATTAAAGCAAAAAGATGGGAAATGCTAATGTTCTAGGCCACTGCTCCTTTAAAGGACTTACCACGCTGGCATGGCAGGTACCCATAAGCAGCAACCCAAGCAATAAAATATCATATTTGTTGGAGGAGTATTGGGTTGCACAAAGTTACCTTATTCTCCTAACCAGTCCTCCATGAAATTGTGCAAACCCTAAGAAGAAAGAGAGAGATTAGAGATTCTGGTCTTTGAGAGAAACTTTAAAGGAAGATATCAAAATGTACAATTGGAACACCACATACGAATTGGCTGATTTCAGGAATAAATGGAAGTTAGCAACCATAATCTAAGAACCTAGAATAGAATTGACACAATGCCCCATTTAAAGGTAGCATGTTTTTAAAAGGCAAATATATTTAACAGTGTTAATGTAATTGTTTTGTTTTTTTTTTGTATCCGCAATGAAGGAAGCATACATAAAGAGAAAGATGCAGCTACAGAAAAACAAGAAGTTTCTATTTTGTAAAATAAATTATAATCCCTAAAGGGGAAATTTTTTTCCCATTGCCTGCACCTTAAATAATTTACAGGAAATGTACTTTTCTTTAAAATGATGTTATGAAGCAGGGATTCTACAGAACTGTAGTTTGTGACATGTGATGTCTGCCTGAGAGTGGTACAGAAGCATGGATATGGATTTCTCTCCCCAGGTAGTAATCTCTCCTGCTAGTCCCATCTTTAGGGACCAGGAATATTCTGCATGTTCTATATACTTGATTTTATATTTCTTTCTTTGGTTATGTCTTATAGTCTGGGCACTTTTCATCAAGGTCCATGTTAAAATATTACATTTTATCTGTAGCTACCACCATTAAATAAATTATATGCATTTCCTATATTTTAAATATCCATTATTTCAAATAATATATATTATTATTTCAAATACTTTTATAAATTTCATCAGTCTTATACATTTGATATTCTGGATATAGATTTCACTCAAAATGAAAGACATCTAAAATAAACTACTCTGACAGTATTTCAGATATTTGTGAAGAATACGAAAATCGGGTTTAATTCTGGGCCATAAAATGGTAAAATAGATGATCAGATTCCCATGGCACCTACTGATGAACCCATCAATTTCATCAGAAAGGAGGTTGGATAGCATGAAAACAGTATACTGGGTACATTCCCCTGGTCGCGAATTGGGAACAGTCAATGAGAAAATCAAAGCAGCAGCTTTCTGCCAGCCCCTTCAAAGACAGGGCTCCTTCCTTTCTCCTCCAGGTAAATTCTGGCATTAAAGATCCTTCTTTCTGTACCTACTAGATGTTACCTTTCAGGAGGAGAAGGGAGAGAAATGAGTGCCTTGTAAAAATTATACCTGATGGAACCTTGAAAAACACACTATGCCTCACTCAGCTTGTAGGCATCACAGTCAGTGATCACTTTCCTGCTTGTTGGAAAAAAAAAAAAAAGTATCCCTTGGCCTGGTCCTCCTGACAGGGAGAGATTGGAATTTGGGCCTCACTGTAGGCATCGCAGAGGTGATCGCCTAATCTACCTTTGTGAAAGTCAGTGTTATTTTGGTGATGCATGCAAGAGGTCATACATAAGGTAGAAATTCTCCACTCCGTAGATTAGCTGTCCTTGGAGAAATTTCCCTTTATTTCCCGGTTAAGTTTTTTGGGGTGGAAATAACAAGGGTCTGAGACGAGCTGGGGTTGGCCATTATTTTCTCCAACTACCTACAATTTAAATGCATCAAAGGTGCATATAAATTGCTAGTCACACTGTTAGCCATGATCCTCAGGATACCTTCAGATCTGTTGGCTATGCCTGAATTCAGAAGTCTCAGTAATTGCACATTAACCAAAAAATAAATATAGCACATAAGAATTAGATAAGTTTAGTATTATTACTTTGATTTATAGTTAAGGACACTGAAAAGGAAATGCTAAAAGAGCAGTTCATGGTGAACAAAACTGGAAAATATGGGGCAAAATCAGGCTTGAAGACGCCCGATGCCTCAAGCTTGGTGTCCACTGGGAACAGACATTGTTGAAGTAATATTTGGACTTCATAGTGATATAAATACACTACTTTTAGTTTCTGTTCTAAAGTTTGTAAAGAAAGAAGTTCTTGAAATATTTAAATAAAGAAGGAAATATAGGTTGGAACCATCATTCTTAAGTCCCTGCTCTGCCATTTGATAGTTGTGTCGAAACACTTAACATCTTATTAAAAGGCCTTTTTTCTCATCTATAAAATGGTGATAATAATATCACTAAGTAATAATTATTGCTTCACATAGTTCTTAGTACATAGCAAGTTCTTGATGAATATTATTATTCAATTTAAATTTAGAGAAAGCTATTTTGATTAAAGGAGGGGTTTAGGAAAGGGTTACAATAATGTTAATAATGCCCTTAGTTCTTTAGCTAGTGTGTAAAAGAAAAACAGAAGTTAATATATAGATTATTTTAATGTTTTTATGTGTTTATGTTATGCTTGTGTCCATAAAAATTACTGAGGTGGATACGTTACAGTAGGTTTATGGACTAAGACTAGTGAAATTCAAATTTGAGAAGAAATACATGAACACTTTGAAACAAATCCAGTTATTTCAATTGGTGGTATTATTTCTTTGCTTGATGGTCTCTTCCTTATTTTTGAATGATGTCATTATTTTTCCAAAATAATGTGATGATATTTATTATTTCTTTGTTGTGGGAAAGAAAGAAAGAATGAAAACAGTCTCAGATTAGAGAAGGCTAAAGATACATGACAACTAAATGTCGTGTGTTTTCTTAGATTGACTACTGGAATTAAAAAAAAAAAAAGACAGTGGGACAGCTGGAGAAATTCAAATAGCATTCTAAGTTAGTTTAGAACATTGGATCAATGTTAATTTCCTGGTTTCAATAATTATATTATGGGCACACAGTAATTTTCTGTATTATTTTTCTAATTTTTATCTAATTCTAAAAGTATTTAAGCACAAAGAGTCAAAAAATAAAGTGAGGGGAGAGGGGATGCTACTTCACAGTAAAAAATATTTTCCATGTACCTTTGGGTAGGTGAATAGAAGGATTATTCACTGAATGACTCTGTAATCCTTCCTCATTAGAAATTAAATATACACCAAGTCAGTTACCAATTAAGTGACAAGTTGAATAAACATTGTAGGGGCTGATTGACCCCTCAGCTTCTCCAGTTTCCATGAAGTTTTGTTCTGGCTTCATCAGGTCACTGCTTCATTGACTTAGTGAAATTGTGCCCATTTGACGGGAACAAAATCAAGCGCAGTTACGAAACTTTTTCCTCCTGAAGTGTAATCTTGCATAGTCCAGACAGGCAAGAGGCGTGGGGTTTCTGTTGTCTAGTGAAAAATAGAACTTAGGTTTTAAACAACCACAAAGTAACAGCTTTTCTTTGGATATATAAGGCAGGCCTAATCCAAATGAGCCAAGAAGCATGTTAGCTCTTATCACCATGAAGATTTCCCTGGTAGTAGACAACATGTTTGCTCCACTTGTATTACTTCTTTTAAATATTTTCCATCTGCATGTCCAATCATTATCTGAATTTTCATATCTATGTTCAGTTACAAAGTATAGTATTTCCACATGGAGGCATATACCTGATGTCAAACGGATGCAAACGTGCTAGAATGAAGAGGGGCTGCATTCAGTGTGACAAAAGCAAAGGATTTGCGAGAGGGGGGCTTGGATGGAAAAGCACGTTGGGACCATGCTAGCAAAGGCCTTGAATGGTTTGCGGTGACATGTGGATTTTAGTCAGTGGCCAGAGGCTCAGTTATGGAAGGTAGTTTAGGAATTGATATGTTTAAATGTGTTTTTTTAGGACACATTTTAAACACAGTTATTGTTCTTCATTTCCTTTTCTTCTTAACACTACACACTCTCTGTCAGAGAGGGCCGGGTACCTTATTCTCATTAAATGTGAGTATATTTCAGTGATGGTAAGAGATCCCTCAGTTGTTTCCAGCCAAGACTCTTTATTCCCAATCCCTTTAACCATCGTTGTTAATTTAGAAACCATAGTAGGTTAACTCTTAAAGTCTATTTTCTTTCTTTTTGGTATATCTAGAGTTATGAATTATATATCACACCCTCAAATCACTTCAGAAAGAAAAACATGACTGTCTTCACTGCTAAACAATTATTTAATTGCAAGGAAAATTGTAATCACTACACCATGTTGCAAGGTCAACTACAAATGGCAGATTTCTGGTAAAGTAGGGTATTGATAGGAAGCTAACCTGTACAAAATTAGAATCTGAAAAGGAAAAAAATCAGTCTCACCTGATATGTATACAGTCAATTAGGTTTAAATTACTAACTCACTACACATTTCGTATACAGGTAATTTGGCACATTACATCGCTCACTACATTTAGACTGCCTCTAATGTAGCCATGGCAACTCTTACATAAAACATAGCTGAGTTGGTAATTTCATTCCAAATTAAATGAAAATAAGGCTAATCCTATTATTGTTCTTAACAATTTTCCAAGTAGCTTCTTCTTTGGGTGTCCTTGCTTGTATATTCTCTCTTTTAAAAATAGTTTATTGGAAAATTATATGTGTTTGTGCACTCACTCCACTCACAGCCATGAACACTGTACTTCTCTCTCGGATGCACAGCCTTATGCTTCAGAATCGGTCACATCCATCTACAAAGCTACTTAGTATTTTTCTTGCAATTCAGGGATGGGTAAATCTTTAAAATATACCAATTTGCACCATTAAACATTTTAGAGAGTGTAAAATTCTAAAATTATTCTAAAATAATAACCTTTTTCGGAGTAGTCATATCCTGCAATTTCATAAATCTTAAAAGAGTTCTTAAAGTAATCCTGTTATGTATTTTCGATGTGCTCGTGTATGTTTCAATAGCTATTTAGGAAAACTATCTTTTCCTTTTTAGCCTTCACTGAGAAGTCAGTGAAAGATGGGCATTCCATTTAAAAGTAGTCTCATGGCAGTGTCAATATAATTATTTTAAAATTATGACAAACACTAAATGTCACTGAATACCGATGTCTTTTCTGACACTCTTTTGATGCTCTATGTATGCCAAATTGTGCTTCGACTGGTCCATCTCTTCTATTCTAGTTACTGATTCAAAGGTTTAGAATCCAACCTACAATCTTGAAACAGAGAAAAGGTAATTACTGAGAGAATATTAAGCCCCAGAGTTGGACTGTGCCTTTAGAGGGGACTATAGGATTGTGAAAAGAAATGAAATTTGGAGTCAGAGGTCCTGAGGATGAGCCCTAGCTATGTCAGGAGCTCCCTATAAGCTTTACCGACTCTCACCCTTTATATATCTCAGCTTCTTCATCTGGGAAGTGCAGATAATAATAATAACAACTACCGTGAAGGGTATTTTCTTTTGTGCTAAGAAAATAACAATATAATATAAATCATCATAAGAATATAATTTTAATATAACTCTACATCTGTTTATAATAATGGCTATTAAAACAGAACATGTTGAACAAATACCCAACAATGCTCCTGGGTCAGAAGGCAAGCAGGGTGAAACTTTTCATTATTCCTTCTACTTTGCTGCCAGGTTTTCAATCCTGGGACCCTAGCAAATACCTACAGAAATTTCATAGAGGTGGAAAAAATCTGCAAATCTGCTTCGAGGCACCCAGAAGATAGAGGGCAGTTTCTCTGGCTAGCTGTGCCAATTTTCTCTGTATAACAATGATTTCGAGGTGGTGCCTTCAAGCCCTGTAGGTTGCAAGACCCTGGAGGTTCCAGTTGATATATTAGTTAGAGTAAGCATTTCAACAAACGCATGACTCCCATCCATACACACCTTTCTGAATCTGACATTAAAGAAGTTATGGGGAGCATATGTTAGGAAGAAGGTACAGATAGAGATTAAGTAGAGAGAAGAGGATACGAGATGATTCACCAAGGATGGGGAAAGAAGAAATGGGCAAAACTAAGTAAAATTAACTTCCCTAACTCCTGATTCCCATCTTTAGTGAAAATAAATTAAATGAAAGAGTTTTCACCTGTTCAGTAGTAAATCGTGTGTGTGCGCCATTTTGTCTTTATGCAGATTCATGTCTTCATTTTGATTGGCATCTCTATTTATCTTCCCCTATTGTTATTTCAGATTTTGTTATTGATATTGAATTTTAAAGTTTCCTTTTTTACATAATTAAAGTTTATTTGGAAAAAGGCTGTTACAATCATCGATTATAGACAAATATAGCTCACTTTTTTCCCCAATCTGACATCTTACTAGCGAGGGGCTCAGACAATGTCCATTATATCTAGAAACCTTTATAACTAAAGATTTAAAGTTAATCATATAATTTCTGAGAATGTCACTATATATTTTGTATTGAAATGATTTTCTGAGAACCAAACAAAAATAGTGTTATTTTAAAGCTAAGAAGGCATTGGATCACAAGCATCTCTTCTATTGTTTAGCAGAGAATAGGCACCTAATTAATGTATATTGAATTAATGGAGAAATGAATCATTTAGTACAGCCCCTTCTACTGACAAATGATCAAGTGATTTACCCAAGATGCCAGGGATCATTAGCGGTAGGACTTGGAGTGGAATCTGGGTCATTCAACTCCTAGTTCAGTTTTTGTTTCCTCTACCACTTATGTTACACAATATCAACTTCAACATGTTTCTTGAGAGCTAAAGTTAAAATTGTGTAACATGTAATAAGCAAATGGATAAACTTGCTCAATATAAAGTATTGTACAAGGTGTATAACATTTATAACAAAGATTATAGAAGCATAGTTTATTTTTCCTTAATTGAAGCAGCATTTAACATAAATACAATAAAACTAAAGGGTAGAAAAATTATTTATGAATACAAACCCTTCCCCTGAAGCTTAGAATTTTGGAAAACAAAACACATCTGAATTCCAGTACCTGGTTTAAAAAGGTGGCCATGTTAACAATGACTGGCATTTGAATCCTTAGTGTGTATAAATATATATGTAGATACCTATGTATATGGATATGAGGACTTAGAGGTATGGTTTAAGCATTTAGACACCTATTGTTTTAATTCTCCCTTTTAAATTGCACATAGCTAGAGCTGTTGCTTGGAATAAAAATCATCAAACATAGACTGACTGTAATTAATTACATACTGTTTTCCTCTGTCTCCACTAGCATACACACCAGAGAACTGATCACCAGTTAATTCTCTTTATACGTATGTTGGATTAGCGGTTATGTTAATTTAGTTTGCATTTGACATTCCCCTAGCCACAGCCACACCTTCACAGGTGGTTATATGATTTGGTGCACCTTCTTCAAAGAGGTAAAGAATATATAACCATGTAACTATAGCAGAGCCTTTCAAAGCTTGGCAACGTGGAATAAAAGTGAATCCCCACTCCAAAGATATGTGTTCGCATTGAAACAGCTCCAGATCGAATCCAAAACAAACTTAGCTCAGTTAGATTCCATCTTCTATGTTTTGGAAGAGTCCAAATAAAGCAATGTTAAGTTCAAGTGCTATGAATAGGGCTCACATAAATTCTCCAGCTCCAAAGACCAGCACAAAGATGTCTTAGAAACTTCGAAGTTTGTCTCTACCTACCTTTCAGTATCCAAAATAAGAAGGCCAACATGAATATTAATGTTCCCCAATGAATGTTCAATGAAATATTCTAAGACTAGTGGGAAAAATGAAGTAAACCCATTTGTGCAATGGGATCATAATCTGTCCTGGTACTTACCATATTGATGGTGCTTCTGTCCCACTGATCTCTAGGAAATCATACCCTTCTTCTAGTTGAAAGTCAGTGAAGACAAGTGCAATCGTGTCTCCTGGCTCAGCAAGAATGGTCCATGTGCAGTCAGCATTGTTTTCATATTCCGAAGGGAAGTGGGGGCTGGAAATGGCGCTACTTGTTCCCCGTAAAGTTCCTCCACAAGCTCCCTCAGCTGGTGGGAAAAGATGCAAAAGGGAAAAAAAATCATTTTTAGAACATTTCCATCCTTATGTATGTCTATAAATTGTCAATTTCATCACTGACAAATATCTTCTGAAATAAAAATTGAGGCAATCTGACAATTGATTTATCCTGATTTGATAATTTAGTTCCATGAAAAGCCTTACAAAAGTCTAGCATTTAAATCAGATTATTAACTGAATTGCCACTATTGAAAAGAATGAAACCATGGCTTTTCTAAGACCTGGAACGTGCAGCTGTCATATATCTGACATTTGTACAGCTTAATACTATTTTCAAAGCTTTTTTTCTGAAACTTGGAAGATAGAAATACGTCAGCAACATCTTGAAGCTTGGAATGTGTGTCTATATTTTCTCAATTCATTGATACTGGCTTTGAAAATACTGTGTTTTTAAAAAGAAGTTGTCACCCTGAACTTTATTTTCTATAGGATTTGGAATGTGTATTTGGTTCTGAATTTCAGATATTGACCAATGTAATAACAGACCCATGAAATCATAAAACGGTTCTGAGTAGAAAATAATTGGAATGAAAATGTAAAATGGAATGCCTTGGAAAAGTGGCAAGTAAAGTCATCAAAGTAAAATATGTTTGAGTTATTCATCAACAGTTTAACACATATTGGTTTAAAGAGGAATAGATCTTGAAAACTTTGCCATGGAGTAATTAGCAGATAAGTCAGTAAACTTGTAAAATCTATTGCAAATTTTGACGTACATAGTAAACTGCATAAACAGGATAGATAAATATTTGCAAACTAATTTGCTTTAAGAAATGTCCCAAAATACTCCCTCCCTCCCTCCCTCCCTCCCTTCCTCTATCCCTCCTTCCCTTCCCTCCCTCCATTTTCTCCTCCTCTTTCTCTCTTCCTTTTTCAATCAAATAATTCTTCCAGAGAATATATTTCACAATTATGGATTTATGGATACTGATTTTGGGGAAGGCATCCATCTCATGACCTGACCAATGCACAACATCGCTGGCTAACCCCAAGCAATCAATGGGCTGACTTGCCAGTCCTCCCCTCTTATGACGTCCAGTTGCAGACTCACCCCTGTGCTCTAAGCTTTAATCTCATTTATGACATTAGTTGGAAGGGACCCTCACGTGGGAACCAGAGTCACTGACTCATATTGGCACTTCAGATGAGGTAGTGAATTCTTCGGAATTCAGCTACTTTATGCTGAATTCAGGCTGAACAGACTTATAATTGGACTAGTGTACATTATTATAAATTCCTGGTGGGTGTCACTTGTGCCCCACCAGGAGATGTTTCCTTTGTTGCCCCCACTGGGCAATCGATTGTTTCCAACCAGGAGAAGGCTCCTGTTGTATTGAAATATTAGGACCCATGGCCCACATGGACAATCATAGAGGTCTGAAAGGGCCTCATAGTACTTCCTCAACATACTGTGTCCCAGGGTACCCTAATGGCAGGACAATTGGACAGCTGGTTCCATTCTGCAGCCCATCTCTTTATACAAGGCATAAGTGTGCATGCTCTAGGACAATGCTAGGCAACTTGTCTCTGACCACGCCAAAAATAGCTATAACTACCACCTGAGAAATTCAAGATCAAGAGGACTCATTAAATTCTCCAGCCAAGGTGGTGGTGGATACCTGGATAACCCTTAATTATCTGCTGGTAGAACAAGGGAGTATATGTGTTATTGCCAGTACATCATTCTGTGTCTACATAAACAATGCTGGAAAGTCTCAAACCAAACTGGAAAAGATACATGCTCAAGCATGATGGCTGTTGGCCATCATTCCCCTTTGGACTCAGTCTTTGATTTCTTTAACTGACTTAACACAGGCACCTGAGGATCTTGATTGAGAATGCTCCTCCTAGCGAGGGTTCTTCTAATGCTTTGGTTAAATGTTGTTGCAACCTGGATGGAAGACTCTGGAAATGAGTCACTGCCACTTGTATTATTCTGAGACCAACTTGGATTCCTCTCTGCCTTCAAATTCAAGGTGGTTGCTGGTATTACTGAATGTGACATGCTATTGAAACTTTCTGGCATCTAGTTGAGGGTCAAGCAGCCAAATAGCAACTCGCCTCCCTGATTGGCATGTCCAGCTAAAGCCCTGGAACCGAGGGTTACCTTATCTGGAGGTTGGGCAGCCATATTGGGTTAATTGTTCCCCATTCCAGCTACACAGTGAACTTCTATGTATCACTTAAGCACGCACATCATATGTGTCCAAGCCAACCCCACTAATATATCTGTTATCAGTGGGGAGGGAACAGGGTCTCCCACACTGTGGCACAAGAGGGGTGTGGGTAAATCATTGCCTTGCATCAGCAGTCGGGAGGGACCATCAGCCAAGGGAGACCAGCTCCCATGACTGAAGCCAAACTTTCTTTGTTTCTTCTCTCTGTGAATAAAGTGTTGCTCCACCATGCTTGTATGTATTGTCTCTTCTTTGGGAACGACAACACTGCAGTACTGTGGAGTGGGCAGAAGTGTTTGGACTCTGGACTACTGCTCTTGGTGACAAACATCTTTGCCATTCCCCATGCAATGGACCTTCTCACCAGTGTCGAGCCTTGGCTTGACAATGATGCTCCAGTGTCATATACTGAATAATATATGAGGTCAGCCTGCAACCAAGATGGGGAAACTTGCTTTTAGCAACCTATGTAAATAGCCTGGAGTTCTAGGTAAGTACGTAATTCACCTACAACCACACTTTCTTCACCAAAATCATGGTAAAGTGAGAGGAAGTGCCCCTGCTTCTTTTATCCCCCTTTAGGTTGCAGGTTATTTCTCCCACCTTTGGAGGATGCTCTCTTCTGTATAAAATTTTATTGCAGTATATCATACATATGTGCAAGTACATAAAAAACAAGTATATAGTAAAAGTTGTAAACTTACAAAACAAACATGAGTATCATCATACAAGGCTCTCATACATCACCCTACCACCAGCACCTTGCATTTTTGTGAAACATTTGTTACAAACTATTAAAGAGCATCTTCAAAATATGACTAACTATAGCTTATATCTTACATTTGGTGTACTCTTCCCAACCCACCCTGTATTAGTATTATATATTTGTTATAGTTCATGAGAAAATGTTCTCATATTCATCTCTTAACCACAGTCCATATTCCACCACAGGATTCCCTGTGTTACACAGCCCCATGCTTGTACCATCCATTCAAAGTGTACACTCACTGGCTCTCATTTTCATTACAGAGTTGTGCTGTCATCAATCACCTTAGTAAATTTTAGAACAATTTTATTATTCCAAAAGGAAAAATCCTATGCCATCTTATGCCCACTATTGTTGTCCCTTAGAATTGATATAACATCTTCTTTGCCATTGCTGCAAAAATATTACAATATTACTATCGTCTATATGTTACATTAGTTGCAATTTTCCCATGCATCATTGTATTCTTAACACTTTGTAAGAGAACATTCTTATATTTATGCTATTCATCACAACCTTCATCCACCACCAAAATCACCGTTATACACTCCCTGAATTATTCTCTAGCGTCCTTTCAATTGCCATTTATGTCCACAGACTACTCCTTTCAGCCACAATCACATTTATAAATTAGCTGTGCTAGCTATACTGGAGGATGTTCTTTTTATTTTGACAGGATTTGAGCTTCGTGAAAACGTTGGGGTAGAGCACGCCATATCAGAAACGAGGGGATTAAAAAAAACCAACCTCTTGGATAGGCTGCTCTCAGTCAGTAGGAAGACTCCTAGTTTGCAGGGATAGCTGAGCACAGGGTATTTTACAGTAGTAAGTTTTCCATTTCTTCTGCAGAATACTCTCCTGCTGCATGCCCTTGGCTTGCTTAATGCTGTCTAATTCTGACAAGTAATTTAAATTGCAATTTAAGCTGCAACTACTTTAGCGTGGCTACCCTCAAGAAGTACACTCCTAGACAACTCGGAATCTTATGAATTGCACAGCTTGGCTGTGAAACTGTACAACTTTGAAAGAAATTAAGGAGTGTGTGAAGGATTTGTATTTTTATACTTTCATAGTTGGTCAGTCCAGTATGCCAGTTGAAAGCATGTGACTTTTCAGAAAGGGCTGCAGATACTTTGAGGGAAGTAGCAAGAAACTTCCATATTTTGAGGCTCCAAATATAATTTAAAAATAAAGAAATAGTAAATATGAGGATTAAGAAAATTGCTATATTTGTAATGTTTAATGTTTACCTTTAACAGGTTAAAACAACATGACACGCATATGTCATAACTGTACATGTAATCTGATTTGAAAATTATAACGAAGGCTGAATTTGACTGTATGGCCAATACCAAACGTCCCTCTTGATGCCACCCCCTTCTCCTTACCTCTCCCCGCCCCCCAACTACATACACAGCATTTATGGTCAACTCTAGCACCAGTTCAAAAACTGCTCTGGTTTAGACAGTTTTTCTATACTCCCTGGAAAAGATATTAGGAGTATAATCGTAAGCGGTCTACAATGAATAGGCATGCATCCCTATGCTAAAATTATATAAAAAGAAGAATAGAGTTAAAAATTCAGTACCAAGTGAAATTAGAGGAAGCAGTTTCAGTCATGAAGGCCAACACCGTGACTATTTCCGAGTTGCAAACTTTACATCAAAGTGGGCTGTAAGCCCCTTGAATTGGGCAAACGGTGAACAAGGCTGAACAACTAAAAGTGAGACTCATTGTATTCTGTAACTCCAGAAACTTAAATAGAAATATTTCTCTCAAAGGGAGATGAGGTCGACTAGATCACTTGGGACAAATATTCACATTTGCTGTTGGTTAAATAAGTGTGTATATAAATGTTTCACATATTTACATATATAAATATCTGTATAGTAATATACTTTTCATATATGAATATATTGCACATACTTATATGTCACTAACACATGTAATATAATTCTTTTTAATATTTAGTTTGTATTTTTTTCTCTATTTTATTATATGTTACAAATTTAAGTCATTTCAATGTAAGAATGTGGGGAAAAAAAGAGTTGTAGCACTTTTATTATGTAAAAGATGAAATGTCATAGATGAGTTGGCTTAAAAAAGAAGTTACCAAAATCACCGTGGTTGGGTTACTTAATGAAATGTTTTAATTTAAGTCTGGCACAATAGACTGCATAAATACTCTACAAGATAATTTGTTAGCAAATGAGGCCCCCACACATCAAAAAAAGTTTTAGAGGGAAATAACTGATATTAAATCATCCTGGAAACCTGAAACAGGTAACCTATGATGCTGAAGGATTAGTTATGATTCACATGACTTTGAAATGGTTATATTTACGTGCACAGTATAGGAGAAAAAAGTATGAGTACACAGAATGAGACACAACAGTTCTCTGGGAAAATACCTATGTGTACTTGGTCAAACAGAGGGGAGATATTAAAAACATTTGGTGAGATTATGGCACAGGCACTGACCAAAATCAATAGACACCAGCTGTAGCTTTATAGCAGATTTCCTCACCCTACCAGATTTAATCCCTCTCCTTGCTGGACTATTGGAAGGTCTGATGAACCAGTCTTGCATAGCTGTAATAAATTCCACTTTGTCATGATGAGTGGAGATGATCAGGTTTCTCCAGGAGCTCCAGGCAGTGGATATTTGTATTAACTGCTGAAGAGCCATTTTAATATTTAACAGTTGATAGAGCTGTGCTGCTGCCCACCAACTGAATATCAGTCCTGATCAAATGACCTTACCTCTCAGCAATGCCTTTTCCTTCTATTTACAAGGGTAGTGGAACAAACAAACTCCAGCCTCACTTCTAAGTCTAATATTTTCATATCCAAGTCTAAGAGCATAACCACTAAGTATCTAGGTAATTTTCCTTGAATTTTACTTTATGAATTTAATATATTATGGGCCCACCATACCTCAATGGTCCAGAGAATGAATATTTTGCCTTTCCTTACTTCTTCCACATAGAGTGGAGCATCCATTAAACGAAATGCCAAACTCGTGCAACGTTATAACAATTTTGTTAGGATTAGGAGTCGATTTATGTAAGAAAAGAAAAGAAAATCAAAATAAAATGAAGAAAAATAAAAGAAGTTTTCAGGGAAGAAAAAGTATTTCTCCCAAAGCAACAAGTACCATTCTATAATGTGGAGATATTTTAATGCCTATAGATATTTTAAAATGAGCCATAGTTAGAATTATGTTAGGCTAAATATATGCAGGATATATTTGTATTGTTTGTGTGGTATTTCCCATAAATTATTACACAACAATGCTGCTGGGGATTGAATCATGTTCCCCACAAATGGCATGCTCAGGCCCCAACACATGGTCCTATGGGAATGACCCCATTTGTAAATAGGAACTTAGTAGTTATTAGTCAAGGTGTGCCCAAACTGAATGAGGGTATTTTTCAAACCAATGTGGTTGAAGACCTTATAAGTAAAGGACGTTGGATATGGGAAAGAAGCCATGGGGAGCAGTCAGAAGCTGGAAGTCAATGGAACCTGGAAGAGAAGGGAGAAGACACTGCCATGTGCATAGCTATGTGATGGAAACACTAAGGACTCCAAGGATCGCAGGCAGAGATAAGATATCTACCCTGGGTGGAAGCAAACCTTCTAGCCAGCCAATTCATTTTTTTGTTAAGCCAACCCATTGCATGGTATTTGTTTTCATAGTTAGGAAACTAAAACATCATAGTTAGGAAACCAGATCATCCAATTGATGACTTCTTTGAATATTAGGCTTATAAAAGAAAAAAAAAATTCATGTCACTCAGTGAATGAAAAACAAATCATGGCAAATTGTTTTTAGAAAAGAGTGAGGTTTCAAAGAAATATATGAAAAGAACTGCATTGGTGCTTCAAATATTTCTCCAATAGGATATTTTAGCCTTTTTAACTTCTTCCCCATTTAAATAATAGAATTTTTCTAAACTCCAAAATTTTAAACATCTGTTGAGGTAATAAGATTTGGGGAAGGACTATCCTACTATCATTTTAAATTAGCAAAATAGTTTTTCAAAGAAATTAATTTGTATCATTCTTAGATCTATGCACATCTACAAAGTAGATTAATTATGTAGATAATACAATAAAGTATACATATTTCAAAACACAATTGAGCTAGAAAATCTCTTAATGTTTGGAGATTAAGCAACATATTTCTAATTAACCCATTGATCAAAGAAGTCTCAAGAGAGTTTTAAAAATATTTTGAACTAAATAAAAATGAAATACAGCTTATTAAGAAAATATACTAAAATGTATTATCTCAAATAATATATTTTCTCAACTAAAGATAAAGCAAAACAATTACAAGTAAACCAACCTACTTACATAAAATAACTTTTTTCAAACTAAATTTATCAAACTAAAATATGAAATAGAAAGAACACATTGAAAAATATATGCAATCATATTGCAAAAGGATATATCTATACTTATTTGATTTATATTTTTATGAACAAGGTATTCAGAGACATGTGGAAAAAAGATTTAAAATATTATTTAAACAAGAATTAATTCTAATATTAAACAAGCATAAGTGAAAGTATAACCCTTTTTTATCATAGGTCTTCAAATTAAAATAATAGTGAAATATCATTTAACATTCATTAAAAAGCAAAAGGATGAAAATGCATATAAAACAATGTAAGAAAGTCCACAGTAAAACTGATACAAGTCTATGCTCATGATATCATTGTATACTGGTATGAATCTTTGGCAATTAAGCTGGCAATATATATGTGGGATAATAAAAATGGTCATATGCTTTGGTTTGTTACTTAATTTTGAGTCTAATAATTTTTGAGTACATTTTAGATTCTTGACACTCTGTGCTAAGTCCTTTATATGGATTATTTTATTTTATTATTCCAACCATTTATGAGAAAATTATTGTTATTGTCCCTACATCACAGTTGTCAAAAGTGAGGCTCTGCTTCTTTAAGGAAAAAAAAAACAATAACACGTCTATTGATGAGCAAAGAAGTCATGAAATATCAACATGATCAACTAGGCATTGTTAAAATTAGTCAGTATAAGCACAATATTCAAAATAGGTGAAAGCATTATACTTTGTAATAAAGCAGAACAAATTGAAGTATATTAAGGTATATGCATATAATACTTATATTTATGAATAATGACTATATAGGTATGGAAAATAT
Source organism: Cabassous unicinctus (assembly GCA_029593785.1). Taxonomy (NCBI): domain Eukaryota; kingdom Metazoa; phylum Chordata; class Mammalia; order Cingulata; family Chlamyphoridae; genus Cabassous; species Cabassous unicinctus. Next base: position 48,690 of record JAQZBX010002887.1, read on the forward strand.
ATAATTGTGGCATTATAGTAATGAAGGTATGAGCAGTTAAAACCTCCTTCAATGTTTTATCAACAAACAGCTTATCTAAATAATATTCCATTGATCAATGAATAAAAGTTGAATGCTTAATCACTGACCATGTAGAACTTTACTGCATTAAAGTATTTCTTATTTTTCTGTAAAATGGTGATAAATCATATATTTTAAACATACTAGTGTTGTTGTGGTTGCTTTAATGTAAATTCTGCCATGAATCTTTTTGGGAAGGAAAGTTATTATGTAGTAGGAAAGATAAATCTCAATCAGCTATATATCTGGATTTTTGTGTCATATTTCATAAAATAGACAAATGAAATAGTATTTATAGCAACAAAGAATTACAATGTAACCACCATTCTTTCAAACAAAACATGTTCGGATTTTTCCCTCTTTAACAACAACAATATATTGTTCTACAATATATTTTAGGTTCCAATAAATTCTATGTAATTACCTTGTTAAAAATAGAAAGCTGATTAGTCATCAAAGTTTCAAACGATAGGCATTCATTTTAATTGCAGAAAATGAAAAGCAGGAGCTGATGTAAACATGCCCGCTACTATCAGTTAAATACAAACACGGGACTTATAAAATGCAGGTTTATTGTGCCAACGCAACAGTATTTGACAATGAACGCGGAATTGTTTTTGGCTCTAAATCATGTGGTAAGAAACTTGCCTTTCTGAATGAATAGATTCACTGATTGATGAGTCACTTTGCTGCTTTTTTAAATAATATGAGTACATTCTGAACGGAATTAATGGGTTTTCCAAAGTCATAAATTCATTCCTAACTAAGACAATATGTGGTGTCTCATGCTGCTGCCATTTCATGCTTCAAACAACATCAAAACTGCCTAGGATCCCTTATATGATTTCTTTCAACTAAATGCATGTAAGTTAGTTCATATAAATTAACTGTAAATATTATATAAATAAAGCAAAAATACAAAGAAACATAACAGTACAATAAAGTGTTAAAATGCCATTGCCCTCTGTAAATCATTAGGTGGAAATGGGGGGTTCAGCATAGTTACTATTTCTTAATTCACTGATGTCATGAACAGTAGCTGGTTGTCAAAAAATATTGGGAATTGAGGAATCAAGCTCCAGGCCACAATCTTATATGTAATCTTTTAGGGGCAATCACAGGCAACTAAGAGGTTTTACCAGGCAGGTTTGGAACACAAGCAGTGCATTACAATTGCCCACCCTCAAAACCCCTGCCCCCCAGACTTTCTCACCTTGACCAGGCCAGCCATGCTGATATGTCTATCTGCATTCCTAACCCCAGCAACTCTATACAGAGGTCTTCTTATAGAGGGGTTGAAGGCAATTCATTTTTCTCCACCTTGACTCAGTACTTCTCCACTCCTGATCCTTCCCCATCTCCCCCCTCCAATCCCCTAAGTCCATAAAAAGGCAAGGGGTTTTGTTTGGGGCTCCTTGGCAGTGAGACAATCCCCTACACTTCATCTCTCACCCTGTTCCGTTTGGAAAACGGAAATCTTGGAGTCGCACCTTTCTCTTATGCCTCTTAACTGCATTGCCACATGAAATGAATAAAGGCTTGATTATTACTTTCAGTTTGGCCCATTGTCCTAATTGACTGCCTTAAAACCTGCAGCTTGCCAGGAATTGGCTTACATTGAAATATTGTGGAACCTTTATGTTCATTCATTTATTCATTCAACAAATATTAAACACCATTCTCTAACAGATGTTCTTTACATTGGATGTATATGGAATGCGTCTCTGAAGATGTGACATTTGATGTGAGATCTGGTGGAATAGGAACAAGCCAAGGAAAGAGGCAAAGGAAGACTATTCCAATGGATAGAAAAGTAAGGGTTCAGGCCCTGTGGTGGCTTTATATTCTTGTATATTCATGCTGTAGATTTCCCATAACATTTCTTGAGCTCATTCTTATACTATTGCTGAGACTTCAAAGGAATAATTTACCTGGTTTGTCTACAGGAATAAGTATCATCCACCATCAAGATTTGCAGTTCAATTGCCACAGGTAGATGAGGGTGGCACAATATCTGCGTAACCATTCCTAAGTGTAGAATGGGATCAGCATCAAGTCGTGACTAAGTATCCCAAACGATATTACTATTCATACTTCTTACATTACCGAGAGAATCCAGGAATGTTACTATTTTAGAGTTTAATCAAGAGTCGATGCTCATTCTCATAGAACACATTTCCAATTCATTGAAATTTATTCATGTAAATCTGCATTTTCCATTATTTTGTAAAATCCAGGAGTCACTGTCTTCTTCATCACTCTATAGTCAGCACCAAGGATAGCTCCTACTGCACAGTGTTTATTTATATTTGATTAGACGAATTAATGTGACTGAGTACAACGAAAGAGAAACCAAGTCCCATCAAATAATGTGCAATTGGCAGTGATTAAGTACATGTATCTTAGGGGTATGCTAATTGATATGTGTGTGTGTGTGTGTGTGTTTATTGTACATATGGATGGATACCAGACATATTTGGTGCCTGTAGCAGTTTGGAATTATTTACGAAATCCAAAAATAGATATTGGATTATGTTTGTAAACTGGTCTGTTCTTCTGGGCATGATTAAATTATGATTAAGGCTTTGATTGGGCCACATCAGTAGGGCATTGAGTCTCCACCCCTTGGTGGATGGGGACTCCCAGATAAAAGACATGGCAAAGGACAGATCTGGAGTTTTGATGCGGGAGTTTTGAGCTGGAGCTCCTGGAAGCAAGCATACAGAGGAGCAGAGCAGCCCAGCCTGGAGAGAACAAGCCCTGGGAAGAGAGGAATCCAGGAAGCCTGACCCCTGGCAGATGTCGGCAGCCATCTTGCTCCAACCCATGGCAATAGACCTTGGCGAGGGAAGTAACTTATGCTTTATGGCCTGGTAACTGTGGGCTTCTACCCCAAACAAATACCCTTTATAAAAACCAACAGATTTCTGGTATTTTGCATCAGCACCCCTTTTGACTGACTAATATAGTGCTCCATCAATGCCCCTTCATCTAAATCCAGAGGTCATCGACGTTGAAGTATGCACAAATGCCTATTTCACTTCCTGGGGCCTTCTTTGGATTCAGGAATATGCTCATCAGGAGATAGGGAATGCTGGGAGGGCTTGGTAGTTCTGAGGAGCAACTCATAAGCAATGATGGGAGTCAGTGTATAAATACCCCAGCTTTCATTTGCATAGACTCAGAGAATTTCTAGAGAGATTTATTATCAGTTGTCTACAGGAGCAACCTACCATTTAGCACACATTTTAATGGCATTCCCACATCCCTGCCTCAATTCTCTATTACCTCACTGTGCTTCCTAAAATCACCTCCCAAATAAATTGTGGCACCCAATACTGGGTCTCAGAGTCTACTCTTGGGTAACCTATGTGATGAAAGGATAGAAAGTAGGTTTTGTTATTGTGTTCATACATAATATACTATATGTGTATGTGTATGTATGTATGTATGTATATATATATATATATATATATATATATATATAGTCAAGGCAGGGGGGAATCAAAATACTTAAAGAATTAAGAAAAGGAAATTATGAACAGGATTCATGATTACTGAAAGATATCAAGTGCCATATTTAAACACCTGATGTAAAGCTATAAATCACATATAAAAACGATAATAGAGTAAAATAAGTAACTACTTGCATTAAACTAAATGATTTTGGTTTCTGTAATCCATTTATATTTATATTTATATTTATAAACAATAAAATGTATTGAAATGTTCAGACATTATTAATTTTGCTGTATTTGGAGGAATTTTATATTTCGCTACTGAAAAAATGTGGCATCTACTTAAGTAAATATTGTTTAAAATTTCATCCCCTCCATTCTTTTCTTTGCACAGTAAGCAAAACAGAAAAATATGTTAGGTTCAAAGCCACCTAGTAAATATTTGTCTACAAAACTAAGAACACAACAAATAATTTTAAAAGGAAACGATGAATATTACTGTTGAGTTACATCATTTTAAAAATTATGCTCCTTGGACTTCTTGTAGAGATGGTGTCTAAGATTGCAAGTAGCAAATCAGAGTCAGGTGGGTAAGCTTTGGGGTCCCACACCAAATTTCTCTCAGAGCAATGCTTTTCTACACGAATTTCATATATTGGGTTTTCACAAAAACTTGCATTAGAAAAAAAGGTTCTACAGTTAAAGAAGTTAGGATGCCACTGTGTTATTCCAAAATGAAGATAAGGTTTTTAAATAAAGATGTTGCTGAAGCTAATGATTTTTGAATGGGGGAAATAATTCTAAATGCAAGCAGAAATCACAGTGCACTATTTTCCCAAGGGATTTCAAAACTTTTAAAAGTTTTATCATCAACTCTAAAATCATATCCCTTGCCTGGGTGTAAATATTGTTAGGAATCTTTCTTAGGGCATAATTCAAATTACAGATTAAAACATTATTTATAGACATACTTTGCTATTTTTATCATAAAGAAAAACTTAAACCACCTAAATGTTCAATACCAGATAAATTATTAAGGTACACATATCCATACCATATGATTAGCAAGTATATTTGCTGAGAGTTCATAATAATGCTTCAGTAAATTCCTAACTTATAATATTAAATTAATAAGATGCAAGGTATAAAATTGTATGTATATTCTCATTTCAATTTCAAAAATCCATGGAAAAAATTCTAGGAAAGAAATACACCAAAATTTCAACATTATTTCATACATTTATATTATGTTCAATTTGTAATAAGAAATATTATTTAATATTCTTTCCCTAAGGCTGTATAGAATATTGGTACCAGTGAAGACTCTGAAGTCAGACTGTCTTTGAATCTGAGTCCTGCCACTTATTTTTGTGTAACTTTTGGCAAGTTCTCACCTTCTCTGTGCCTTAGTTTGGTTATCTATAAAATAGAGATAAAATGATATCTATTCACAGGTTTGTTGTAAGGGTTAAATGAGTTAATTATCAGAAAGTGCTTGAGGTTGAAAAACCCTGATCAAAGTGATAATTTAAATAGTGGTCTTTAGTTCTCTTTAATTAACCTTATTAGGACATATGGAATAATAATTAGAATAGTGGTTGGAAAATATTAAATACTCAATAATGTTAGTTATTATTATTTTCTTTAACTTGGTAGACAGCCAAAAATAGTTTATTGAATTAAATTATTTTGAGCTTTTAATCATACCATTTAAATGATTTGCCGCTTTGGGTAAGACTCTCCTTCTCAAGTCTCCACTAAGCTTCTGAGGGGAGAGAAACAACTGCTGTGGGATGGGAGAGGGAGTCACTAAGAACTAGGTGCTCAGGATGGGTGCACCCCACCCCTGGCTTCCATGCCTCCAGTGGCTGGAATGACAGGAACCCAGAGACATGCCTCACCCCTACCCCATCCCCAGCCCTCCTGCTCTTGTATTCTCGCCACCACTTACTTTACCCAAGACCATCAAGATCATGCTACATCCTGAATCCTTGTTTACAACGGTCACAAGAAGCCCTGTCCTCTAGATGACCCTCATTTGCCCAGACTCTCATCCCCTCAAAGATCCGAAATCTCACTTTTCTGACCCCTTAATACTATGTTCCCGTACTCTTGAAACCTTTCTATCAGGTTCTCTGAAACTAAGGGTGAACTATCAGCAAATGCTCAACTACTTATGAGGTAGTTGCACCCCTCTTTCTCTAACACAAACACTGATGTCTTCGGGGGATGCTGCATCCCCTCAAGTACAGTCAAGTAGACAATGTTTCGCTTCCATAGCCCATGTACCACTGGTCCTGGGATGGGACTACATATCCTTGCATCTCGTTGCGACTTTCAGGTCATGTTTTTTCTTTCCTCACTGAAAGATCCCAGCTATGAATCTCTTACCATAAGCTCTCATTACAGCTGTATTAGTCAAGGTTTTCTAAGGAAACAACTGACAGGAATATTATGAAGAGATTTTTTTTGTTATGCGACTCTGGGGATGGACAATTCCAAATTTCATAGGACAGGCCACAAGCTGAGAACTCTGATGAAGGTTTTTGATGTTCCCCAAGAAAGCTGGCTGGCAAAAGAATCTAACACTGACTGCCCTTCTTACAATGATGAACAAACTCTTAGGTATATCTACATTATTCTTTTATGACAATAACTTCTGGCTTAAATCAGTCTCTTCAACTCACTTTTGTCTGAATTCTTGCTGATTTCAATATTTGGCTTCTGTGTTCATTCAACACCCTCTCTTCCAACATTCCCACTCTCACACAGCCATTCATTCCTATCATCACCCTTTATCGTCTTACTACCAATAAGCGAAAGTTTTATGTAGCTGCAGTTTGAAACATTTCATTCTCAGATCTCCACGATCTTTTATTTCCAGGTCACCTCTTCAAGCACCTTAAATCAAATTCTTTTACCACATAAATCCTAGATTTCCTGATTCTATGACCTTTCCACTTTCCTTTCCTTAGCCTTCTCATGTCCTCATTTCTAACCCTACCATCCTTAGAATTCAGGGTCGTAATTTAAATCACTCCCTTGGATATGCTGTAACTCCATTGTCCCCCATTCTTCAGAGCGACAGAGTGTTTAAATTCAAGCCTGGGCCAGGTCCACATTTGCATCCATGCAAGTAAATGTGGTTGGAGAAAAAAATAAAAACAGAAACAGGCTGACAGATCTTCCTTCTGCCCATATTATTTCCCTCCTGGATAAACTGTACATGTTACCATCTAAAGTTAATACCTACATTTATGTTCTAGCTTTTATTCCTGCCCACATTTCTAAGCCAATGCTTTAGCATTTTATTCTTTCTCAAAATGATAATTTTCCCTTTTCATTCGAAAATTGCCCTCAGCAGACAGGTTTTAATATTCCCCATTCAACAATAAAAACAAACAAACAAAACACACTTCTCTCTTAATTCCATATCTGCTTCCAGACTCCATATCCACTTCTAGACTCATTTAAAAAAATCCCTCTCACATCAACACACCTCAAAAATGCATCTATACTTACAGTCTTCAATTCTTCTTTCCCACCCTTTATTGAACCCAGGTACTTTACAGCCTAAATCTGGGACACTCCTGGGCATGCTGGACATGCGATCACCCTGGCTCTTGATCAAATGCCATTTTTTAAGTGAGAGCATCCTTGAACACTTACTGTGACCTGACAGATGGTGCACTTTATTTATTTCTATTTGTTTACTTGTGTTTTTGTTTATTGATTTATGTTGTCTATCTCCACCCACCAGAATATCCTTTTCATAGGGTTGGGACTTCTCGTGCTTCTTTAGTTTGTAGTCCCAGCATCTGGAACCAGAGGCAGCAAACTAAAGCTCATGAGCCACATATGTTCTACTATTTGATTTTTGAAAACAAAGTTTTACTGGAACAAAACCATGCTTATTTGTTTATGTAGGATATATGCAGGCTTTTACTCTACAATGACAGACTAGTAGTCATTGAAACAGAATGTAAGACATTAAAAAAAAAACTAAAATATTTATTATCTGGCCCTTTACAGAGAAAGTTTAATGATTCCTGATAAATAAGTATATTTGAACCTTGTAGGCCTCTGATAAATATTTCTTGAAATGAATGAATGAACACAAATAGTAATCAAGAGCATGGGGAAATATTAATTTCTATTAGAAATCAAAAGGCAGTTAAAGCAACTTTGGGACATCATTTTAATGCTATTAAATATTCAACAGTGTTTTAAAAAATGCCAACATCAAAATTTAAATTAATTTGGTGATACTGGCTTATGCATATTATACTTGTGGCATTGAATGTTTGCTTAGCAAGTTTGCAAATTGTAAAGTAATAACATTCTTAGAATTTTATCCCTAGGAAATAATTCAACAGAAGGAACGAAAGCAAAGCTGTCTGTACAGAGACACTAATTATAGCATTATGTGTAGAAGAAAACATCGGAAACACTCATTATGGTCAATTTCAGGGAGAGTAATCACCATTAATTTTAAAATAGAATAAAATTCTGTCAATGAAAATGGAAATGTTTATGATAAAACAATAATTTTATAAAGTCAAATATAAATGTAATATTCTCTATGATTTCTGCTAGTCCTTGCCTCTGAAAAACTTTTCAGAGGCTGTATTGTCTGTCTTTGACTTCTATCTACCTCTGTGCTAGCTCTTCATTGATAATTATGACAATAACAATTGCAATGATTGATATTGAGCACTTCGAGAATCTCATTTAATCTTTACCAATCCCATGGGATTAAAAGTTGTATTAGTTCAGTTTAACAGATTCTGAGCCTGAGGCTTTGCAAGTAAATAACTTGCCCATGATGTTACTGCTGGTAATTGGTAAAACTGGAACTTGAATGACAAAGCCCTTGCTTTTGACATCCACATATGTGCCTACCACAATGAACGGCATTTACCTGGTCATGTATTTATTTGCCAGTAGACCTATTTACCTTTACAGTTTTATAACTAGCATGGTACCTGCATAGCAGAAAATTATAAAAAAAAAATACTGTAAGGTCAACCATGAAAAATGAAAATAATTGGCATAGAGGCACTTAAAATTATTTTTAAAATGTATTATGAATTTTTATTTAATGAAATAATGCAAATAATCTGCTTAGCAGAATGCCTGTAGCATAATGAAGGTGTAACAAATATAGTCAGGATTTATATAATCCGATGTCACTGTATTTTTCAACTGTTATTTTTTTTTAATTTGGTAAGATTTATATTAGAGTTGTTTAATACACAGTATGCAAAAAGGCTCTTAAAACTAGATTCGTTTAAATTTAAAGCCAGATTTCTTATTATGAATGCCAATCCATTCAATCTTACTTTACATTGCTTGGTCTTGACAGATCATTTATGATACATTTTACAATATTACTTCTGCAACATAACTGATAAAAACACAGCTGTGTTTTAAATATTACAGAATTTATAGGCATCCATAAAAATCAAGACTTCTCTCTTCCTTCTCTTCCCCTGCAGCTATATCTTTCCAAGTGTTTTCCTGCCCCTTCATCACTAGCAGCAGAATTTCTGCAATTAAAAAACTTGAGTGACATTTCATAAAACATTGGCATGTGACATATTGTCACTTCCAGACACATTATGTAAAGCTTATCAATTAAAGAAAATTGCAGCTTTAGACAGCTCTAAATGAACCATGGACATACATTATTTAGCATGTCTTATTAAAGGTATTACTGTAACCACCACTGGCTTTTTTTTTAGTGGTATCTTTGCTTGCTAACTATCATTCATACTTCGAAGGGATTTTAACTGTCCTATAATGGATAAAATCATTCAAAACTTTAAAAAAATCAAAACAGCTGATACATACTATGTTCTTTAAAACCATCTCATAATAGTGATACGTGTGTTAGCACACTGAGGTAAATACTTATGTGTGTGTGTTTCCACAGACAGAGACAAAGCGTATTAGTAAAGGGAATTATCAAGTCCAAAATCTGCAGGGCAAACTGCAAGTTGGAAATTTGACAAGGTGACCTTGAATTCCCCGGGAGAAGCAACAAGTTGGGAACTGCCATGAAGGTGACAATGAATATTCCAGGGGAAGGTGGCTGTCTGGAGTAGAGAAAGAAGTTCTTTCTGACTGCTGAAATCCTCAATTCTCCCCTTAAGGCCTTCAGATCATTGGATGAGGAAATTCCTCTCATTGCTGAAGGCAATCTCCTTTGTTGATTGTAGATGTTATAAGCTGTAGATGCAATGAACTGACTAATGATTTAAATTCACAAAATACTCTCACACTAACAATCAGGACATTGCTTGCTGGACAAAACAACTGGATACTATAACCTAGCCAATTTAACATGTGAAATTAAAGATCACACAAGGTTAGAACTTTATTAATATGCATCAATAAAATTGAAAAAAAAAACCTGAACTATATCACATATGTAGAAAAAATTGATGCAAAAACAAAACAAACAAACAAACTTCAACCTCCTTCACCTCTCCCACAGGAGAACTCTAGAAGCAGATGTGAAAAGTACAGTCAGTAATCATTTTACCAACTATTGTCTTTATAGCATTGGTATGATTCCTAGCCCTCCAGAGAGTTAGATTTCTTTTCTGCACACTGTAACAATTAATATTAACATAAGCTTTTTGGATAAGGTAGAATAAAATAACCTATGCAAAGCTCATAACAAAATGCCTGACAAAGAGCAAGCACTAAATACAATGTTTAGTCATGATTCTTCTAGCTTCCTATTGCTTTCCTTCATGAGTGATCCATAGTTAGCTAAAAAGATTTCATTTGCTGAAAGGAGATAATAAACGGAGAATAACCAATTATTGGCTAACCACCTATCTGACGTTTTGCCTTCATTGCCTCCCCAGTATGTCTTAGCTCAGGTTCTGGGAATATGCTCTCTCTGAAGCTGCTCTGAGCACAATCCTCATTCCCCTGCAGGGCATGAGAGCTGCTGGGGTGGTCAAAGAAGGAAGTCATAGGGTTTAGTGAAGGATCTAGGACTGAGAGATAAAGATGAAAGAGGTTTATGGATTAACTCAAACCAAACAAGTATTTCCTTAGAGGAAGAGAAGTTCTGCATGGCTGGGAAAATAGACTAGTCGTTTGCTTTGCTTTCACCAAGTTTGACTTACTCCCTTTAGAGATAGCTTCAACAAAACACATTTAGCCTTTAAATAAAAGACAGAGAGGCTCTACAGTCAAATGGCCCTCTTCAGGCTAAAGACCCTCTAGTGCTAGGTTTATACATAAAGTTTTTCATTTGGAAAACTTGAAACTGCTGGTAGTCATTTCTGAGAACCCAGAAAGCTATTTTAGTCACTGCTTAGTTTAAAACACTTGCATTCACAGAAATTGGTAAGGAGCAGCAATTACATTTCTCTCCCGAAATCTAGCTGACTTTATTCTTCTCCTTTCTAGGCACACATTCTGCAAATGGCCTGCAAGTTGGGCGACACACCTTAAGCTGTGCTCCATGCGAAACACGTGGGGTAAGTGGAGAAGCTGAAGCACGGCATCGTTCGCCTCTCTAGGACAAAGCCAAGTCACTTGCTGCAAACACAGAAGCAGATTTCCAGGCAAGTTTATAATCAGACAGCCGCGTTCTGGCTGCCCCTTTCCAGACATGCCAGGATTCGAGCATAAGTTTCTCAAAGAAGAAAATGAGGTTGGCTTTTTAAAAATTAAAGTTATATTTGCTTCTGAATTCTGAATTAAGTTCCTTTGAAGTTATTTATTTTCCTCATAAATAAGTGGACAGCATATTATAGAGGCCAATTGTGCAGGCTCTGTGGCAGAATGCTGGGATTCAGATACCACCACTGACTATCATGTGACCATGGAAAAGACACTTAATTTCTCTGTGCCTCAGTCTCCTCATCAAAAGAAGAATTAGAACAATGATAATATATATCTTAAAGGTTTATTGTGAAAATTAAATACAAGAATGTACGTAAAGCATTTAAACAGTTACTGAGATGTAGAAATTACTAAATGCTTTAGTATCATAATGCTTTCTTCTTAAAATCTAAAATTTTAGAGCCTAAACTGAAATTTCTATCACTTGAAGACAGTTGCTACTCTATATGCTAATTATTAATTAAAATACTTTGAACATGATCAGTTATCCCCTCAAGGAAATGGAATCTAGAAATAATCAACATCTGGCCTATTGCTAAATTGCATCTGTGTTTTCTATAATATGCCATGCTATTTATATACTTATGTGTGTGTGTATGTGTATGTATGTGTGTGTAAATTTTATATCACTAATGTAGTTCAATTAGTGGAATGTAAAATAAAATGATCTATTCCTGCATAGAACTATCCTCCAGTAGACACTTATTTTGCCTTTTACCTAAGCCATTTCTCTCCCTAAGAGAGAAATCATCTGGTAGGCTTTTTAAAATTCCAAAGCATATCAATAATGCATAAAAATCCTTTGTTTAAGAGTTATCAGTATTGATTGAGATCCTATAGGTTACCTTAATTTCCTTGCAAATTGTTTACCATTTGTCTTCGCTCACTTAGTTCTGATTTCTGAAGTTATTTTCAAGATTGGAAGGGAACGGTTCCAGAATTAGACCAAGTTCTTTTCAACCCGAGAATCACTCTTATTTTTATTCTTTCATATTTCTTCAGGCACACTTGTATAAAGCTGTTTCCCTCTCTTTGCTTACTCTACTAGCTAATTTGCATCTTCTTCGAAGTTTTCCATACTTTTCATTCATTATATTTCAACATTATTTCTTCCAAAAGTAAGATAGTGTCTGAAATGAGATTCCTTTTGAGAAGCCATGCTGGACTAACCAAGAGCTGGCTCGCTGTTATGGTGTGTCTAAACTGATTTTAAAATACTTTCCTTTTTGATGCTATTCAGCTCAAGTCTGTTTCAGTAATTGCTGAGAAACTAAAGGGAAGAATTCCAATCAGACTATGCCATAGATTTGTATATTTCTGATCCATTTTCTTATCAGTCCTTATAATAAAACTACATCTGTGTCTTGAGCCCTCCATCCTAAGTGAAAATGAAAACACTAACAGAAAGAGAAAGACAGCATGGGCTGCTTCAGAGCTCTATATGCATTAACAGCCAGTATAGAAGAAAAAACAAGAACTTAAATATGCTGTAAACCAAAATATGTGCCAGATTTTTAAGACTAGTATGAACAAATGGGTACAAAATATTCCATTAATATTTCTATATCGATTATGTGTTGCAATTGTATTTTTTGAAAGGAATGGGTTAATGAAATACTGTATTAAAATTAAGTTCGCCTGTTTCTTTGTATTTTTAATGTGGATACTAGGAAATTTTGAATAACATATTTGGCTCACATTTGTGGATTGCTTGGTATTTCTCGTGGACAGCACGGTTCTAAATGCCAAGGAGATGGCGCCGGCTGGTTAGGCATGTCGCAGCTGAAAGCTCCCTGCGTCGAGGCAGAAGGTGGTTGTTCTCCTCACCAGCTTGAGGGGAGAGAAGGAGAGTGCTCTGGTCTCCACCTAGACCGTCTGGTACAGGAGCATCTTTGGTCACATGAATGATACAAGATCTTTCCCCATCCATGTGTTTTCCTTTTACTCAAGCAGATTATGGATATAATAATATCTTCCCTCATATAATGCGTCATATATAGCTGCTTCCTATAAAACCTCTGTATCTTTTCCTTTTCTCTTTTAACCTATGCCTGGAAAACTTCTCTCCAGTTATTAATTTTTCTCACTAAGTGACATTGATATTTCCCCATACCGCTACCCCTCGCCACACAAGTAATTTTAATCATGGGTGTCACATATAAGACTAGGTTATTGATAAAACTAGATCAAAGAAATGGAAGACCCTGAGGTGTGGTATTAAATCAGAGATAACAATGAAATAGTCTCATTCACCTCTATGACTTTGAGGTGACCCAAACATTCATTCAAAATATTCACAATGTTGACTCTTTTGATTTCCATTTCTTTAACTTGGTTGATATGAAATGACATCAGGGCTCCTCAAAATAAGTTGCCTTGGGCAAGCTTCTTGAGTCCAGCACTGTCTGGGACTGGGTAGCTAAATCTGTCTAATTCTGAAATCACATATTAGGATGTCCACCTGCCTATACATTCCACCTAGGAATATAAACATACACATATGTACATATGTATTTAAACAGCATATTTATTGGTAATAAAGGTAATATTTTAGTTTACCATATGCCTTACTATTCTTTTGATTATCTCTTACTTGTCTCAGATCTTAGAAAAGGAAATGAGGGGATATATACTGAACAGGCCAAATTCAGCAAAAATCTATGAAATGCTTAGATTAATGAAGCGATGCTTTAATAATTCTGAGAAAAAATATTTTTCACCTAGAATTCTTTACTGAGCCAAAATATCCAACAAGTATAGAATGCAGATCAAAGACATTTGTATACATGCTAAGACTTAAAAGCTTTTCTTCTGAAGCAACCTTTCTTAGTAAGTTATTTGAGGTTATGCTCAAGCAGTGAAAATAAGAGAAAGAATGCCAAAAGATATAGGAAATAATGACCAAATTGAGTAGAATAGTGAAGGGAAGTCAACAGATCAATGCTATATAACAGGCCTAGAAGCCAATTCAAAATGTTCTGGAAGAGAGTTCTTAGGGTGGAATGGGAGTGGGTTTGGAGAAAATGACATTAAGACAGATATTAAAAAGGTGATGAAGGTATATTGTTATGGGGGGGTGGGGAACAATGGCAACTGGAAAATTAGGAAAAATGAAAAGGAAGTGTTTTCTGAATATTAAGCAACAAAATTTAAATTAGAGGAGAAAAATGGAGTTCATGCACAGCATTAGTTGAAAGAAGAAAGAAGGAGAAGATATTTGGATTATCACGATGAAGGCATAGCTTTATTAGTCAACAAGGGAAAAATAAAGATAATTCAAAATTTTTAGGACAAATAAAAAGCATTTGTGGCATAGATGGACCAGCTGTTTACCGAATCTGTTTTTATTCCCCTACCTGTGTTTACAAGTGATTCCATTTCCTAGTTTCCCTTGCAGTTGAGCATAGCACATGGCTGAGTTCCTCCCAATAGAATATGTATGTGTGGGATGCTCACCACCTGTGTACCTGCCCCTAACAACCCCCACGCTCTCTGCCAACTGGATGAAGACAAGGCTGACAACCTTGAAAGCAAGTTGTGGAAGATGGCAGGGCTCAAATCGTCACTAATATCAGAGAAAACTGTGAGTCAGGAATACTCATTTTGGATTTAAATGAGCAAAAAATATCTCCACTCGAGTTTACTAATATAACCTTAACTTAACAAGCAGAACAAGAAAGCCTCGATCCAAATGTGAAATCATTATGAATAATTGTTTGGGACTACGAAAGACCTCATCTGAACTCTCTGCTTTGAGTGGCACAGCGATTGTGATGTTGGAATCACAGAGCAGGAAGTCTCATTAGAGCCAGACTACTTGGTTCTGAGGTGAACATTTGTACAGTTATAAGAACATAAACATTTATTAATTTCCAGCTTATGCAAGCAGGCTTTAGACAAACTAAGATGGACTTAATTATAATTTTAGAATAAAATATAAATGTTACCAGTTTTGTTACTGTACACATTCTACTACAGCTGAGAAAATACACTGAAAGGAAAGGGTACAAGTATATATTGAAAAGGGTAAAGGCAATGATATTTACATCTTATAAAGTGGAGAAGCAGGAGATGCTGCCTTCAACTGTAGAAGAAGTAAGGCATAAAAGTTGAAGTGTACTGTTTAAATTTATATAGATGATGTGCAGAAATCTAAATTATATTGGGACAAAAGGAGACATGGGAAGTGGCATGATAAACATAAATTAATACTCAAATCAATATTTTAATTGAAAAAGCTTAATATTGATAAAGAAAAAAGAATAGTATAATATTTTAGACATGAGAATAATGACAAAGAAACAGAAATGTTTAAAAGGGAGTGAGTTTGTGGCATAAAAATACGGATGTTCCAAAGGCATGTAGCTTTCCAAAATAAACCCTTATGTATTATTAAAAACTTTTAAAGCATGTTCAAAAATTACTTATTTTTTAATATAAATAAGATAATACAACAAAAATATAGCTGGATTGCTTTAATGCCTAAGACAGAAATAGAAATCAGATGTCAAGCCAATTTGAGAATTTATTCCCTTGCCTTTAGTACTGGAGTAATAATACTTGCCCTTTATATTTCACAAGGTGATTTGAAGTACAAACTATATAAGGCATTTCTACGCCTCAGCATGTTTTCAAACTGACATTGTATAAACATGATATTCGGTGCCCTTCCATGGATCATCTAAGTTATTTATATAATGCTAATATAGACAATTCTATGAAATGAAGAATATATAAAAATAAGTTATTTATGACAGCTCATAACTGGGAATGCCCAGACCTATGACTTTAGAGATTTCAGCTCTCCGGTAACTACCTGGAATTATTTTCTGAAGCACAGTTTGCAAGTACAAAGTGCTCCATCATTATAAGAATAAAGTATGTGAAAAAGGTGGTTTACATGTTATAGAGAGCATGGGTCTCTGGATGGAATAGGTTGGCATTTGGTTAGGCCTGGTTGATTTCAAATGGTGTATGCCTAAGGCAGCTGTCCTATCACGTTTTCATAAGTCTGAACCACCCTGGGCCTTTTCCAGCTCCGTTATTATCTCAGGTCTCCAAATATCTCCCACCTGTTTTTATACATGTAGAATAAGGTAACTGATGTGAGATAAAGCTGTAACTTACCAAGGTGAGATTCAGAGTTGGGAATTAGAATGGAATAGGTCACTTAAGGGAATAAAATGAGACTATCAAAGAGCAGTTTTCCAGCATTAATATGAGCTAATATGAGAAAACAATTAATTCTTACTTGGAATTTCTTTTGATCAAATATGGTTTTCCTTATGAAGGAGAATTTTCTGAATGCATATTCTTGCCCACTTCTTTTCAGTGGTCTTCCATGACCCTACCATAAAACTGGCAACCAAAATGTGCCTTTTATGTTTTCTATTCAAAGAGAGTACCTTTACATTTGGATTTGACACTCAACGGCCCTCCAATATCCTGGAACTCAAAGTAACTTGTGATAGATCCCAGACATATCATTATATCTTTTTTAACTTAATAATATAGTATGAGAATCAAAAATCAAATTAAGAAGGCAGTTAATTCTTGTGATGAGAAGAGATTTCATTTAATTTCCTTCTTTCCTCTTTCAAATTTCTCCACTAGATACACCTCATACACATGCATAAAGGGAGAGTTAAATCTTTTTAAATACTAGAAGATATAATGGGAACAATATACAATAAATGAAGCAAAATTAAGGAGGATAAAGAAATTAAGTTGGAATGGATAAATGAGGAAGAGGTGAAATGTTACACCTACAGCAAAAGAAAATCTGAGCTCTCATCCTTCAAGTAAAATCAGTTTAATGCTGGTTTCCTGTTTAAGGGACACAGTTTGAAGTAGAGCAGCCTGACCTCCCTTTTTTTTTAACGTATTATGTATTTTAAATATGGAATTATATCATTTTTCTTTAAAGAGACTCACATAACACATTAAATGATACACAAATTTAGATGTCCTTGTTCAGGTTAAATACTGCTATTTGGAGTAAAATGTAAGTATTTTCAACACTGGCAAAAGGTCTTTGTAAAAGAATACAGTGGTATAACAGAAGCTCTGTTAAGACGACTCCTCACACAATTCCTGGGACTAAATAACTAGAAATTTTGGTAAGCAGAAAATAGATTCATTTCATCTTTTTAAATTATCTAACTCCATATTGCTGAAATTCATGTATTTCTGTCTTAGGTGCAGTATCTACACATTCTTTAGCATTAGATCATCGTATTTTTTTTTCTTGTGATCCAGCTATCCATAGCAATGACAAACTAGGTTGCAGCTTTGACATTTGTTTCATAAAATGGTTACATTATTCTAACTTAATTCCCTTTGAAATATTTCTAGCCCAAGTGTTGGAAAAAAGAGAAAATTCAGTGTAAATTAATAATCTATAACACAGAAGAAAAATATTTACCATGACAGATGCATCTTGATTTAGTTGAGATTTAATACATTGATGGTAAAGTAGGGAAATTATTAGCTGACTATTGTAAAAACTTTTTTATAAGGTATATAATTGTGGAATTTCTAAAGATCCTTCAGTTAAGAACAAAACTCTTGAGGAAAGTTTCAGCAGAAAAGAGGTTGTCATAGTTGTCTATACTTAATGTCGCAAATAGAGGTAGCTTTTCAAAGTTATAATAGATTTGTATTTGATAATCAGCAGATTTCTATACTTCTCTTAAGTTTTTAAAGTTACTGGTTATTCCACTAAAGGGAATAGCTGTAGATTTTAAGGTAGAGGATCTGTGGATACACTCATGAAGTTTTACTGACTGTATTTTAACTTTTGAGAAGTTACAAGCTAGTTAGGAAAACATTATTAGGACATGAAGTTGAAATACGACATAGCAACAAAATTAAAACTATAGACAAAATGACTTTAAAAAGGCAATTATAAAATGGGCTGCAATTGTAAGAAATGACTGATATTTGGACTTGAGTTTGAACTTGCAAAGAAATAAGATTTCTGGCTAGAAGAGAGATGAAGCAGGACATAAATAAGCAAAAGTTGAGAATTAGGCATGAGTGGTGTGCTGGTAAGACAACTCTGAAAAACAAGCAACAAAAGCTCTGCTTTGTACCATTTGCCTGTTTCCACGGTATAAATACTTCTACCGTTTCAACCTAACCACATGATACTAACACTGTGATGTTAGGGGATGCAGAGTTTGAAAGTTCTGTACACAATCATCT
Organism: Cabassous unicinctus; assembly: GCA_029593785.1. NCBI lineage: Eukaryota > Metazoa > Chordata > Mammalia > Cingulata > Chlamyphoridae > Cabassous > Cabassous unicinctus. Next base: position 67,064 of record JAQZBX010002887.1, read on the forward strand.
CTTGGGAAAGCCAGTATAAATCAGCCCCACAAAACACAGCATAATTGTCTTAGTATGCCAGGGCTGCTGTAGTAGTTAGTTGGCTTAAAAACAGAAATTTATTGTCTCACACTTCTGGGGACAGAAGTCCAAATCAAAGTGTTGGCGGGTCATGATTTCTCTAAAGTCTGCAGGGTTCTGATGGTAGTTTGCAACGCATGAGGCTCCTTGGTTTTGGGTATAACTCAATCCCTAACTCTGTCACATGGCCATCTCTCTCTTTCTCTGTCTGTCTCTCCCTTACTGTGCCCAAATTTCCCTTCCTTATAAGGAACCTTGAGTAAGGGGCCACCCTAATCCAGTTTGGCTTAATTTTAACTAATAACATCTTCAAAGATCCTATTTACAGATAAATTCACATACACAGGGCTGGAGAGTAGGACTGAAACATGTATTTTGGGGAGACATCATGCTAGCCATAAAAATGGTGGAGAGAAAATCGTTGACAGAAGCATGAGATTTGTGCTCAGGTATTTGAACATGTGGAATTGTATAATTTAGATAAGCCCCTGTTATGGTGTATATTGGAAGCCATATTGAAGAGTTTGTACTTAATTCTTGTGGATTCACTGAAATTGTTTGGCTGAGAGAGGAAAATGAATGATAAAGATTTGTGTTTGGGGTGGGGGGAGAGTTTGAGAGTATAATGTAGATTGGATGCTGAGATTCTAGACATGGAGCCCATTTTATAGACTTGAATATGTCTGGGTAAAAGTTTAAAAAAAAACAAAAAAGGAATAGTACAGGGGGAGTGGGAAAGTAGAGAAATGAAAGACGTTTTAAAAGGAAAAAAGTTAACGTATCTTGAGATCTAAAGGCTACATTGAATAGTGGAGAAAATAAAGCCAAAGTAACTCAGAATTTTGATACTGAACAAATGAGAAAATAGGGTATAATAAGGATGATTAAGGTAGAATAAGATGGAATAAGGAATAGGGAAGAATAAGGAAAAAGAAGAAATATTTAGGATATCAAAGTGGTGGTATCCATAAATGGGATCAATTAATTGAGGGAAATCTGCAGAAGAAGAAAGGAAACAGTACATGGGCCTAGGTTTTGAGGAGACAACCCTTTTAGCATTGGATAGAGGAAAACTAGTTAATTGTAGAAACTAAGAGAAAAAGAAGGAAAATAGATTAAACCTCAGGCACATGCAGAGGAAGTGAAGATTTCAGGAAAAGTGATGGGCATTTAAAGTAGAAAATGGTCATAATAAGGAATATTCCAGAACAGAGGAATAATTTGAATATGATAAATCCCAGTTCTGGCAGTTACTAGCTGGAATAACTTGGGCAAGTTACTTTTCCTATCTAACCCTCATATTCTTCAACTATAAAATGAATCTTTAATAAAATATCTACTTGGGAAGACTAAATGTGATAAAGTTGTGCCTAGCCCAATAAGAGCCATAAGCTATTTAGTATTAGTTGTAGTAATATTATAGTAATATTCCATTATTAAAATTATTTTCATCAGGAAGATCTCAGGAGAGTGCGACATTTAAGAAAAAAAAAA
>JAQZBX010002888.1:0-68617 GCA_029593785.1 Cabassous unicinctus
TGCAAAGGAATAACTTGCTGGAGGTCTCATGCTTCCTGATTTCAAAACTTAATACAAAGTCACAATAATTAAAACTTCACACCACTCCCAGGTCCACTGTTGCTTCCATGTCTTGGTGTAACATCTTTAAATTATTGAAAGAAAAAAATGTCAATCCAAAATTCTATACCCAATGAAAATAACCTTCAAATATAAAGAAGGCATTGATAGAGGCAACTTAAATAAAGGAATTCATTGCTTGTTACAAGAAATGTTGAAGGAAGTATTCCAGGTTTAATTAATACTATGTACATCAGAAAATAAATTCTCCAAAAAGAAATGAGAAATTTCAGAAACTGAATAAATAAAATAAAATTTAATTTCCTCATTTTAAATTGTTCAAAAAAAATAACTGTTTAAATAAGAAATCAGCAACCTATGGCTCATGTACCAAATCTGACTAGCAACAAATTTTTAAAAAATGAAATTAAAATGTAAAAACTATAAATCAAAATAAAGGAAAATAATAAAAACAAATTGAAGCACCTACATGCTTTTTTTTGTTTGTTTGTTCCAGGGTATCCATGAGGAAAAAAGTATTTCCACACTTTTAAATGCTGGAAAAATATAAAAAGAAAAATAATGTATGAAATATGAAAATTATATGCATTTGAAATATCCATATCCATGATTAAATTTTTGGAATTCAGTCATGGTCATTTAATTGTGGCTATTTATGGCTAATTTCTTGTTAAATTGGAAGGGCTGATTAGTTGCAAAGACTATATGTATTTCTCTCATCACTTTCATTGCTTTTTAGTGCACTACTAATCATAATGATACAGTTATAATTCTATAACATTACAAGTGATATACATATCACCATACAACAATGTTTTATTTGTTTAGTATATTCCCAAAGCACAAAAATCACATAAATATTAAAAAAGTGTTGCAAACTGGATTATTTGAGTGTTGTGATTTTAAGGCACAGAAGAGTATGGATTATATTGTTAATGATTTAGATAGCAAAAATTTGCATTTATTATACAAAGACATAGAAGCTATGCTAAAATAAAGCAATATAGTTTATATTACCAGACAAAGCATTCATCACAATATTCTTACCTCATGGGAAAACAATGAGAAGAAAATGTCAACAACGTGAGAGCAATTTTCTTATCACAATATATTATCAAGAAAATAAAAGATTTCCTTATACATATTTCACCCAGATGTGCCCATGCAACTCAGGATTGGCTATTGGATATTGAGATTTAAGTAAGAGTAATGCTTGATTTCTTTGAAAATTGTCCTAAGGCGCTGATAAATCTAGAGGATGATCCCTTTTCACCCAACCTAATTTTTTCAGCCTTAGAATGTAATTGTGATATTGTATTTCACAGGGTTGTATTACAATCACTTAAAACTGTACATATTATTCAAATGTAAAGATTACCAACATTTTAACCCTCAGATATATTAAGTTTCAGAAAGTGTCAGTAGTATTCAAGAGACTGTACTTTCCAGGACCTATATACTTCATTTATTATCATATGCACCACTAGTAAATAAATGTACCCTCCTTATAAACTTTGTTTATTTATGTACCTTCTTAGTGTTCTTTCATGGTCTTCCTGATATCATCTTAATATACCCTGGTTTTGGGAGACTGAATGATATTGTCTACTTTGTGGAGACCTTAACTGATTATCTCCTAAATTACCTCAGCAAGGGATGACATCCACAAGTCACTCTCTGCATTTAAATCAACTGTTGGCACACCTCCATAGTGTGCATATTGCAATGGAAATTGGTGTTGGAAAATCATTGTGTTCTGCTTCATCTGGGTAGAAGACCAACAAAAGGAAACTTCTCACTGTATTAAAGGAATGTGAAAAATAAATCTACAGTGCAAAATAGTCTCTAACATTATTATTTCCTCTTCAGTTTCCTGGAAGATTTTCATTATAACTTGGTTCTCTTTTAAAATACCATTTTAAAAGCATCAAAAAAATTAAATTCTTAGGGAAAAATCTAAGAAATATGTAAGCCTTGTATACTAAAAATTAGAAAACATTGCTTAGAGAAATTATAAAACACCTAAATATATGGAGAGATATACCATATATAATAATCAAAAGCCTCAGCATTTTAAGAGGTTAATTGTCCCCAAATTATTCTATAGGTTCAACTGAATTCTAAACAAAATCCCACCAAAGATTTTTCTTTCTTTTTTTTTTTTTAGAAAATGACAAGATTTTCATAAAATTTTATGAATAACTGCAAAGACTTAGTATAGCCAAAACAAATTTGAAAAGGAAGAACAATTTGGAGACCTCACATCATCTGTCTTAGATTGCATGGCTGCTATGACAAATACAACACAATGGGTTGGCTAAATAAACTCAAGGAGATGAAGGAAAATGTGGCTAAAGAGATAAAGTGTATTAAGAAGACAATGTATGAGCATAAAGAAGAATTTAAAAGTATAAAAAGAAACATAACATATATTGTGGGGATGAAAGGCATCATAGTAGAGATTAACAGAGAGGCATGCAACAGCAGATCTGAACAGGAAGACGAAAGAATCAGCAAACTACAAGAGAGGACAATCAAAATCATAACTCAGAGGAACAGACAGAAAAAGAATAGGAAAAAATTGAGCAATGTCGATGAGATTTGAGTGAAAGCATGAAGCACACAAACATGTGCATCATGTATATCCCTAGAGGAGAAGAGAAGGAAAAGAGGCAGAAAGAATATCTGAAGAAATAATGGCTGCAAATTTTCTAACTTTTATGAAAGGTATACTTATTAATGTTCAAGAAATGCAACATATTCCAAACATAATGAATCCTAACAGACCTACCCTGAGACACATACTAATCAAAATGTCAAACATCAAAGAAAGAGAGAAGTCCAAAAGCAGCAAGAGTAAAGTGATTCATCACGTAAAAGGGATCCAAATAAGAATAAGTGTTGATTTCTCATCAGAAAAAATGGATGCAAGAAAGCAGTAAAGGAATTGAATTTGTCATCAAAAATCACCCATCAAAGAAAACCCAAGAACCAGATGGTTTCAGAAGTGAATTCTACCAATCCTTCCAAGAAGAATTACAACCAATTCTGTTGAAACTCTTCCAAAAAAATTGAAGAACAGAAAAAATTACCTAACTCCTTCTGTGAAGCCAACATCACCCTAATACCAAAATCGAGATAAAGATACTACAAGAAAACTAAATTACAGACCAATTTTTCTTATGAATATAGATGCAAAAATCTCAAAAATAATTGCAATGGCATCCAACAGCACATTAAAACATTATACACCATGATCAAATGGGTCTTACACCAGTTATGCAAGGGTAGTTCAACTTAAGAAAATTAATTAATGTAATACAACACATTTCAAAACAATAGGAAAAAACTACATGGTTATGTCCATTGATGCAGAAAAGACATTTGAAAAACCCAGCATTCTTTCTTGATAAAAACACTTAGAAAAATAGGAATAGGAGATAATTTCCTCAACACGATAAAGGTCATATTTGAAAAGCCTACTGCCAACATCACACTCAATGGTGAAAGACTGAAAGCTTTCCCTCTAAAATGTGGAACATGACAAGGATGCCCCCTTTCACCACAGTTATTCAGCACTGGAAGTTCAAACCAGAGCAGTCAGGCTATAAAAAGCAATAAAACATATCCAAATTAGAAAGGAAGAATTTAAACTTTCACTATTTGCAGAAGACATGATCCTATATATAAAAAGTATTATTTTAAAAAACCTACAGCAAAGCAACTAGAGAAATAAACAAATTCAGCAAAGTGGCAGGGTACAAGTGCAACATGCAAAAATTGGTAGTAATATTCTTAGCACTAGTAATGAACAATATTTGGAAGAAATCAAGAGATCAATTCCACTTACAATAGCAACTAAAAGAATCAAATATCTTTGAATAAATTTAAACAAGGATGTAAAGGACTTGTACATAGAAAACAACTAAACATTGCTAAAAGAAATAAATAGACAAAATAAATGGAAGGACATTCCTTGTTCATGCATTGGAAGACTAAATATCCTTAAAAATGTCAATTCTGTTGCCAAAATAATTTACAGATTCATTACAAACCCAATCAAAATTCCAACAGACTTCTTTGCAGAAATATATAAGCCAAATATCATATTTATTTGGAAGAGGGGGACCTGAATAGTCAAAGCTACCTTGATAAAGAAGAATGATGTTCGGAGGACTCATACTTCCTGACTTTCAAGTATGTTACACAGCAATGGTAGTCAAAACAGCATGGTATTGGCGCAAGCATAGATATATTGACTGCAAGAATCATATTGAGAATTCAGAAATAGACCCTCACATCAATGGTCAATTGATTTTTTGTATGGCTGCTAGGACCACTTGACTGGGATTGAATAGTCTCTTCATCAAATGGTGCTGGGATGACTGTATATCCATATGAAAAGAATGAAATAGGACCTGTATCTCAATGCACACACAAAAATTAAGTAAAATAGATGAAAGACCTAAATATAAGAACCAGGCCTATACAACCATAGAAGGAAATGTAACGATGCATCTTCAGGATTTTGTGTTAGGTAATGGTTTCTTGAACTTTACTACAGAGCATAAACAACAAAATGAAAAATAGATAAATGGGACATCATCAAAATTAAAAACTCTTGTTGCATCAAAAGACTTTGTCATTTAAATCAAAAGACCACCTACTCAAATAAGAAAATATTTGGAAACCACATATCTGAAAATGGTTTACTATCCAGAATATACAAAGAATGCTACATCGAAAAATAAAAAGACAGGCAACCCAATTAAAAAATAGACAAAAGACTTGAAGGTACACTTCTCCTAAGAGGAAAAAAAATGACTGAAAAGCACATGAAAAGATGCTCAACATCACTATCAATTAGGGAAATGCAAACCAGGACCAAAATGACACATCATTTCACACCCTCTAGAATGCCTACTCTTTAAAAAATAGAAAACTTCAAGTGTTAGAAAGGATGTAGAAAAATAACAGAATTCATTCATCGCTAGTGGGAATGTAAAACAGTGCAGCTGCTGTGGAAGAGAGTTTGGCAGTTCCTCAGGAAGCTAAGTATAGGCTTATGACCCAGAAATCCACTGCTAGGTATATACCCAGAAGAACTGAAAGCAGGAACTTGAATAGATATCTTCAGATTTATGTTCATAGTGGGAATTATTCTCAATTGCCAAAAGAATAAAGCAACCCATGTGTCCATCACTCAATGAACGGATAAAAAAATGCAGTATATACATGCAATGGAATATTTTCCAGCCATAAAAAAGAATAAAGTCCTGATGCATGCAACAACATGGATGAACCTTGAGAACATTATGCTGAGTAAAATAAGCCAGATACAAAGAGACAAATATTGTATTTGCTTGATGATATGAACTAATTATAATAAGCAAATTCACAGTTTTAGAATCTAGAATATGAGTTACCAGCAGATAGATTGCTGCTAGAGAATGGGGGGTTGATGCTTAATTTGTACAGAAGTTCTATTTTGGTTAATTGTAAAGGTTGGGAAATGTATGTTGGTTATGATAGCACATTATTGTGAATGTAATTAACAGCACTGAATTACATAGGTGAATGTGGTTAAAAGGGGAAACTTTAAGTCATATATGTTACTAAAATAAAAATTAAAAGATGAAACATAGAACTGTATAAAATTACAGTGAGCCCTATTGTAGATGATAGACTGTAGTTAATACAAGTATAAGAATGTTCTTTAATGAATTATAACAAATGTACAACACTAATATAAGGTGGTAATTTTGGTTAGTATATGGAGAAAATACCCTTATTTAAACTATGGACAGTAGTTAATAGTAATATTTTAATACTTCTTCATCAATTGTAACAAAAGTAAATACAGTTACAAATTACTAAAATTACCAAAAATGCTATCCTCAATTGTAACAAATTCTCCACATCAGTGCAAGCTGTAGGTAGATGGATCGTATATGGGAATCCTGTTGTGTATGATGGGTCTGTGATCCCACAACTTTTCTACCAAATTTTTTTAAAAAATGATATTGTGATCACCATCATTAGCCATTCAAGAAATGCATGTTAATTCAGTATTTTTGCTTTATTCCCAAATGTGAATAAACTACTAACAAACTGAAAAAAAATCTCTGATTTTAAAAAAACTGACAAATAGGAGAAGGTGGAGTAACTGTCACAGTCTAGAGGTAAGAGTCATGACAGTGAAATATAATGTGGTGTTCTGGATGAGATCCTGGAACAGAAAAAATGTTTAAAGAAAAAGTAATGAAATCCAATAAATTTGGACTTAAGTTTTTAAAATAAAACGTTCTATATGTAAACTGTTGGGATTTTCCCCCCTTAATATATTATTGCTTAGTATAACTCTTATTGTAGGTGTGTATCCATAATTCATTTGTTGCCTAATAGTCTATTTTCTGAATACACCATTTTTCATCTATCAAAAACTCTACTGATGGACATTTGATTTGTTTCCAGAATTTTTATTTTATTAACTCTGCCATTAAGAATATTCATATACATATCTCTCCCCCTACAAGTGCAAGACATTCTCTTTGGTATGTATTTAGGAGTGGATTCACTGGGTTATAAAATAATGCCAAATTCCCAAATTATTTTCAATTATTACCAACTACAATATAAAATAGAACCTATAGACCACCTGTAGACTCAACCTCATTTTTAATTACCACACCCCAAGTGTGCTTTTAAAAGTTTTTTTTCTATTCACCACCACGTAATTTTAATACCACATAATATACTATATATGTTTAGGTGTGGTAGCCATATATACAAAAATATTTTATTTCTTCGGTTAACCATAATCCATCTTCTACCACAGGATTTATTGTATTATACAGTCCCATGCATTGTAAAATCCATTCAAAGTGCACACTCAGTGGGTCTCACTTTCATCAGAGTTGTGCAGTCAATTTTAGAACGTTTTCATTACTCCAAAAGGGAAAATCCTGTACCCCTTTATACACCCCTACTGTCTCTTAAAATTTATATAATCTGCTTTGCCATTGCTGCAAAAATATTAGAATGTTATTGTTACCTGTAATCCATGTTATGGTAGTTGTAATTTTCCCATGTATCACCATATTCTTATTATTTTGTAAAATAAGAACTTATACTATTAATTACAATCTTCTTAGACTATTAACCACAGTTTTCTTCCACCACTAAAATCACTGTTATACAGTCCCAACATTATTCTCTAGCTTCCTTTGAATTGAAATATTACATCCATAGACTACCCCTTTCAGCCACAATGAACAAATATGAGAACATTCTTTCATTAATTATAACAAATGTATAATACTAATACAGGGTGTTAATAACTAGTTGGGGGGACTAATACACCAAATGTTAGATATTGGCTATAGCTAGTAGTATTGTTTTGATGATGCTCTTTCATTTTGTAACAATTTTTCTACATCAGTGCATGTGTTAGTTGTGTGTACTGTATTGGAGCCCTGTAGATGATATGCATGTTTATTTTGTAAGTTCACAACTTTTACTGCACACTTATTGCTTATGGATGTTCATGTGTGAATGATAAATTTCAATAAAAAGTTAAATATTTTTATTTGAATATATGCATAAGAATAATGCTACAGAAAAAGAATATTATACCTAAAAGGATAAAATTATTTTGTCACACCCAAAAAACTATTTTTACCACATTAGGTGAATCATTTTCTCCTTTGAGAATATGGGCTGTAGATTATATCCTCTCCAGCTTTGTCCTGATCTGGAATTTTTTCATTTTTTTCCCAACTGAATAGTTGTAAAATGAGATTTTCTTGTGGTCTTGATTTCCAATTCTCAGACATCTATTGATATAAAATCTCCCTATATTTTTTTACTGAGGATTGCTTGCTCTTCTGTGAAATGTGTATTGATATATTTTGCCTATATAATTTTGGTTTGGTTGTGCCTTTCTTATATATTTGTTGGAGTTCATTATACATGTTTGTCATTGTAAGAGTATGTGTTGTGAACATATTTTCTCAGCTTGCACCAGATCATTATACTTACTATTAAGCAACCTTTGGTAGGCACAAAAATATTAATTATATTTGTATGTTCATATCTTTTCTTACTTGGTTGATGCTATTTGTATTTTTGAACAATACTTACTGCATGAGGTCAAGAATTTTATAATTCCTCATGTCAATGTCCTATATCTGTTTTGTTAAAATTAATTCTAAATAACTGATAATCTCTGATACACATATAGATGATATTGTCTTTTCAGTTAAATATTGTAGGTGTTTATAGTTGGGGTATAGATATGCAATTGAATTTTGTACGTTCATCCAGAAACTTCCTAGACTCTTCTTTTAGACTTTCTTTGTAAATGATTATGTAAATGATAGTTTCACAGTCCATTTTGATTCCTTACACTTTTAATTGCTATTTGTTATCTTAATGCTCTGGCTAGACATCTAATGGAATGGTGAACTACTTTGGGAATAATATACATTGTGTCTTTCTCCTAAGTTAAAAGAAAATATTTCTAATATATTCCCATTTAGAATAACATTTATTCATTCAATTTGTATAAGTAAACTTTATCAGGTTAGTGAAGTTTGCTTCTTTTCTAAGTTTATTATATTTTTAATCATAAAATGGTGTTGAGATTTATCAAATGTTTTTTTACCTCTTTTGTGGAGATAATTCTTTAAATCTTTAAGTCAGTTAATGTGGTGAGAGAAGTTTTGCAATAAATCATAGTGGTTCCTTTTATTTTTTTAATTTTTAATTTTTACTTTTAAAAGAGCTTTAGATTACATAAATATTTCATCAAAAATATAGGAGAATCCCATACTGTAGGATTCAATTTGCTGATATGAAAGAGAATAGACAGTCTTTTCTTAAATTCATGGAATATTTACAAAAATGTATTATCTCCTCATCCAAACATTGTAACTAAATAAATTCCACCAAAAATGCTTTGAGTTGAAAATTTCAAAACATAATATAAAACTAGAAATAAACAATTTTTGTCTATAGAAATTAACTACATTTAATTAATTATGCCTATCTAAAGCCTCCTAAATCTAAGGAAAATTATTCGGAAAATTATAAAACTGAAACACATTATATGGAAAACTATGCAATATATTTAAATATAATTCAATAAAATGTAAACTGAAAATAAAATAACTAAGTACCAACAAATAAAGTTGGAAAAAGAAGGCTAACTAAATAAGACTCTGATAGGAAATAAAATTAAAATAATTGTGAATTGAAAAAGATATAGAACTCAAATCTATAATGTTATTAGGTAAAACTCTTAGCAAGTTTAATTAAGGAAAAAATTGCACAAAATTCTCGGCATTTAAATATTAGAAAGAATGTATAACCACATGATTGAAAGGATTAAATTATTAATTAAATATTTTATGTAACACTCTTGTGATAAAGTTTCAAAGCTAGAGGAAAATAAGGATTTCTACCAACACATAGTTTGTGAAAATGACTCAAGAACACATAAACTAATAAGACCAATATTCAATACTAGAAAGATTATCAAATGTTTATTCTTAAAACTTCAATACCAGATAGGTTTGCACCAACTATAGCACATTTATTTTTGTGCTTCATGTTTGAATGATTTAAAGACATTATTGATGCATTACTTTTAGCATTGCTTTATATAATTATTTGGACAAAGGAAATCATTTACACTACAGTAGAACTTGCAAGGGTCATTTGCAATAATTGAATAGTGACATACTTGATTATGATTTGGATAAAATGCAGAGCATAGAACATTCAGCAGTCTCTCTCTACATATCTCTCTCTCTCTTTCTCATTCTCGCTAATCTCCCAGATAAATAGATGGATATATAAATATACATATATAAAAGCAGATATTATGTTAATACAATTCATGTTTTATGTTTTAATTTAGTAGTACTGTATTTATGAGTTGCAGTTCTGAATACACATGAGAAAACAAAACAAAAACAACAAAAATATATAATACCTAGAAATAACACCATAAAATACTTAAGTAGGAAAAGAAATATCTATTTTCAATTTATATTTCATTTTAAAAATAATCCACTGATGATAATTAAATGAAGTAAACTTTAATCTCCAAAACTTTTAGATGTCTTTGGCTGAAATTATTCTAAATCAAATTTTTTGAAAATTTTTCTTTTAATCATTTGTTTTACTCTAAAGCTATATAGATGGCTGGAGATTTTTTAAAAGATATTCTTCTCAACAATATCCTTTTCACCACATTTTTCACTTCCCTATTCCTTAGACTATAAATCAGAGGATTTAAATAGGAATGATAAGAGTATAGAACACAGCTATAATCTTGATTTTCTCTGGTGAGGAGACGGCCCCAGGTTGGGCGTACATGAAAAACACAGTCCCATAGAATAAACTCACTACAGTTATGTGAGAGCTACAGGTGGAGAAGGTCTTCACTCCTGCCCTGGGTTAAGGGGATCTTCAGGACAGTGGAGAGGATATAAGCATAGGAAACCAGAATGATAGTTGTGGTGGTGATGATGCTGAGAGTAGAGAGAATAAACAGCACAAACTTATTCACAAATGTGACAACACATGAGATCTTGATCAGCGCTGGGACATCACAGGAAAAGTGGTCCAGTCTGTTTTCTCCACAGAAATGCAAAATGAAGGTGAAACCTGTTTGGATCATGGAGTTGATACATCCACCGATATAGGAACCAGTCACCAAATGAACACAAGCCTGCTGAGACATATGTACAGGATAGTGGAAGGGTGAGCAGATGTCTGAGAATCGGTCGTATGCCATCACAGCCAGAAAGAAGCATTCAGTTCCAGCAAAGAAAGCGAAGAAAAACAACTGTGCTGCACAGTGTTGTAAGAAATTTTCTTCTCCTTGGACAAGAAATTAGCCAGAGTGTTGGGAGCAATGACTATGGAGTAAAAGAGGTCTAAATAGGAAAAATTTCTGAGAAAGAAATACATAGGTGTGCAAAGTCTGAAATCTAATTTAATGACGACTAAATCGCTGATATTTCCCACTACAATAATCATGTAGATAAAGAAGAGCAGTAAGAATAAGAGAATCTGTATTTCTGTAGATGTTCTGAATCCCAGCAGAATAAACTCTGTCAATTGTGAGTAATTCCTATTTAACTTACTCTTCATAGCAGAGACCTCGCTGAGAATATGATCACAAAGCCTGTGAACAGCCTTGGTTGCCTTTTGGCTCCTGAAGATTCCAAAGAGAAAAAAAAATTCTAATATAAACTGGTTTTTTTTTTGCAATGTGTCTGAGAGCATGGCTTTGCATTTGGAACTAATCAATGTCCAACTACAGTGTAATTGTTTATATATATTTTTAATATATATTTTCAGTATTATATAGGAAAGTGGATGACAAAGACCGTCTTAAGTCATGTCAAGTTAGCAGTTATCATTTATTTATGCCAACGTCAAGAACCTTGGAATCAGATGGATTGAAATCCAAAGTTTGCCTCTTTCAGTCTGAAAGACCTCAAGGTGACTATTGACTCTTTCAATATCCCCAAGTCCTATTCTGTTAAATGGGAGTTACTCACAACACCCAGTTTATGGAAATGTTGGAGTATTACCTGAAACTGAGTATGAAAATCAATATTCCATTTGACTAGAATATCTTAAGACTTAATACATATTAGTACACAACATTTTTAAAGTTCTTTTGTTTTAGAAATGGAAAGTTGGGTAAACAGAGCAATTCCTTTTCCCAATAAAAAATACAATGAATTTGTTTATCTTTAAACATTCTCCTGTGTAAAGAAATGAGGTAATATGGGATTGCTGTTTCTTAAGTAAGAATGAAGCCCAGTCTTGAAGAAAGGCATCAGAAGTGATAAGGCAAACTCTTGCTTTTTAATTATACACTGCTGTATTTCTACCTCTTGCTTCATCCACTACTACTCTCCAATCGCAGGTGTTTCTGATTTAGCAGTCAAACCAAACAGATCTTTTCCTTTTACAGTCAAAGGGCTAATATCTTACATATAGATTTATTTTTGCTTTTGTAGGAGCACTATGATTGAAGTAAAATATCAACTTTAACAACAGGAAGTAATTTTCTTGTACATGTTGTTAATGAAACAGAAGACATTAATGAAATAAATAGAGCAAAACCATAAATATATTGTGTATGGTCTGCTTTTTAAATTATCTGTTTTTATAACTATGAATGCTTAACTTCAAATACATAAAAAGGCATGCTGATAAAATATTAATAATTTAAAGTCTATAAAAAATAAGTCCAAGTCGGAAACAAGAACCTTGTTTTACGTTATAATTATGTTGTTTGTTACTATATTTAATTTTTAAATTAAATAAAAATTCCTTCCTCTCTCTATACTTAATATCATATTTGAAGTTACATATTTTTGCCTGAAATTCCCATGAAATTAAAACCCAAATAAATTCAGAAGACATGAAACTGATTTAGCCTCTTTTAATATTTCTTTTATGAAGGCATAGTATTTTATTGATAAAAAAGCATGGTTTTTAAATCCACATAAATCTGAGTTTTAATCCAAGCACCACAACTCACTGGAAAAATTGTTTAAATTCCATGGGCCTCTGTTTTTTACATTAGCCAAACATGATTTAGAATATCTACTCTATAAGATTGTTGTTATAATGATTAAATTATATTATGTTTGTAAATAAATGAAACGTGGAAACTGGAAAATAGAGAGTACTCAATTAGTGATGACTATATGAGAGAATTAGTAGAAAACAACGAGAAACTTTTATGAACTAAGGCAAAGTCTTCAGAAAAAGTTATGATTTTATAAAATCATGTACCTTATTTGAGAACCAGCAGATTCCAAAGGAAGACTCACTGAAAAATTAAGAAAGCAGGTCTTTCTCTTAAAAGGAACTTTGAAGGAAGTGTAGATTTTTACTAAAATGCTTCTTAGTATATACGATATTTATTCAAGTTTCTGAGTACACTCTACTGGAAGACCAATTTATTTCTAACTCTCATGTACCTCATTCTTATTTATTAGAAACAAAAGAGAATCCTAGACTAGGTCTTCAGGTGAACCTTGAGAAATACTTTTGTCTTTATATTATTCAAAGAAAGAAGTGAGAATTTCTCTTACATGTTATCTCCATAAATTGCAAGTCCTTGATCGAGCTATAAAGTTATTCTTAAAACCAGAAAAACAAGTTAGAAAAAAATATATAAATATGTGGTCTTTTTGAAAAATGAAAAGGACCCTGGAGATCAATTAGGTCAGTGCTTGCCAAACTTCCCCATACACTAGAATCACCTGGGGAGGTTTTGTTTTACTTTGCTTTTAATACTGATTCCTGGGTCACACCTCATTCTTAATTAATATGACTCTTGAAAAATGTCTATGAGTAAGATGAGTGTGGGGAAGGATTCATTTGTTTTTAAGTTTCCAAACCGATTCTAAAGAAGTCAGTCCCTAGGTAAAATTTTGAGGGCCTGTGAATTAGGTCTTCATATTGCTTCCAAAGAAAATAACTATTGCCTCCCTTCAAAATCAAAGTCACCGTTAATTCTAAAGTTTCAACTGAAAAGATATTCCTAACACTTGATTGCATTGTTTTGAAAATCTTGCCTTAAGAAATCTCTGTATTTATTCAACATAAATTATTTATTCAGCATAAATATGTAATATACCTAAACCATTTCTTTTTTGACTAGTGGATGCACTTATTTAATGGAGATCCCCAAATGCTGCTGATATATATCAAACACTATCACTTCTCAACCATTCCAACAGTTTCTTTTTTAAAAAATTCTTTAAAAAGATACTTAGATTAAGTAAATGTTACAATAAAAATTTAGGGATTTCTCATATGCTTCACTCGCTGCATTTCTCACCCATTCCTACATTAACAACAACCTTCATTAGTATGGTACATTTGTTACAAATAATGAATACATATTGAAGCAATGCCACTAAGTGTGGATTTTACATTACATTATAGTTTAAACTCTCTCCCACACAATTTTCTAAGTTATGATAAAATATATAATGACCTGTATCTGTCAATGCAATGTCATTCAGGACAATTCCAATGTCCCCAAAATGCCCCTATATTACACCTGTTTTTCCCTCTCCCTCACCTCACTAATTCCGGTGACCACTGTCTCCACATCAATGACAAAAGTTCTTCCATTGCCAAAATAACAATAAGTCTGTAGTAGAATAATAGTAAGTTTATTGTAGTCCATCATTCATTCCCCAATCCTGAGGATTCTGGGTTGGTGATGCCCACTTCCCTTCTAATTGAGAAGGGGCTTAGATACCATGCAGCAGATGCATGGGACTAATTTTTTGCAGTTGTAGACTCTCTCAGTTCCTTGGGATTGTCGTTGCCCATCATCATCTCCTTGTTAGTTGCCCTGGGTGAGTCCAGTGAACTGGAGAGTAGGTCTTGCAACTCCATTGAGATTAGGGAGGAGTTTCACCTAGGGCATACTTATAAGGGATATGAACTACTTCAAGTTTTCACAGGGCATTGTCACAGGGGGTGGAGAGCCACACAATAACCAAAAAAAAATCCAATTCTCATTCTGGGGCATCCTGCCACATGATCTAATGGAACACCAAGAAGCCCTTGACTTCTGGGGCAGTGACTAATGGAGGATGGTAGATTAACAGGTCCTTGGTATTGATGACCGTACTTATGAAATTTTTATTTTGCAGTTGATACTTTGCCTAGTATTATAGATTTCCTAAGAGTTACCCCCTGAGAATCTACTTGTGCTCAAATATGATCTCTCTGTAAACCAAAACTCAGCATATAAATGCTTTACCTCCACCCAATTGTGAGACATGACTCCTGGAGATGAGCCTCTATGGCACAAAGGGACCACTACCAAGTACCAACTAGCAATGCAACTGGAAAAAGACCTTGACCAAGAGGGGGAAAGGGTAAAGACAAATGAGTTCATATGGCTAAGAAACTTCAAACTGAGTCTGGAGGTCAGCCCAGAGGTTATGCTTATGCATGTCTTCGTAAGATCTCATTGACTGCCACAGTAAATATTGCCTCAAATAGTGTGATTATTGAGGGCTCTGGAGACCTCCAGACATTATAGGCAGGGCTGAAAGCTCAGGAGTTTGGTACCCTGCCACTGGGTCTTACTTTGGAATTTATGCTCCCCAGTGTGATAGAGTTGGACTCAGTTTTGGTTTCCCTACACATGGCCTTCTTCCCTTTCTATTTGAACCTATAGTTGGTATGAGAGTTGATAGTTGTATGTCCAAAAGACTTTAAACCTTGGGCTTTCCATGAGTCAGTCGGGCCATGAATCCTCTAGTTACTTTACATTTCTATTTAATCTACCTTGCTTTTTCTTGGATGCTGAAAGTGATTAATAAATGGCATAAAAACAGATAATATACTTTTTATATAGTTAATGATCTTGGTCTGGAATCTTTAAATTAGCTTCTGAGATTTTACGAAATCCCACAAGTAAAATTTTGTGAAAATATATGATGGATAGTTTTCATGAGTTATATAGAATTCTAAAAGAAGCCCTTGATCTAAAATGATTAGGAATAAAAATGAAAAGTGATACTACTATTAACTCAAGAATAATAGGGCAAAGGAAATGAGAATATGTTTTTTTTTAATCCTTTCAAATTGGCAAATTACTTTTTAAAATCATCACTCAGTCATCTAATTTCCCAGTAATTCCTACATAGTTGATAATATATTTATTTTATTATACATACTTATTATTTTTATATTTATTGCTATATTGAAAATACATATTTTACAAAATATCTTATAGTAGTGACCAACTTCATTACAATTACATAACACAGCTAATATTCTGATTTACAGTTGCTTGAGTATTTTTGAATAATGTTTCAACTTTGTCTCAAAGTGTTCTCATTATGAAATTTTACTTAAATCTATCAATATGTGAATGCTTTTACACTCAATTCTAGCAGCAATTACAATCTTCCTCCAACACAGGTCAACAAACATATACTTTTCAGTTATGCTTTTCATTATCACAATTTTTTTTTCATTTTTGAACTACATATGCTCCTCATCTGTAAATTGGAGATAACAATACTACCTATCTCCTAGAATAGCAGTGTGGATTAAATAACTATATATATATATATAAATAGATAGATAGGTAAAGATATACACACATAGTAATATATATATCAACTATTATTATTACATCTCACATATAAGATGAAAATATAAGCTACAATTAAAACTGCAACAGTAGTAGTTACTGTAGCACAAGGAATACTCAGAATAAACTAGAAGAAAAATTTAAAAGAGTTTGCACATGAAATATGAAATTAAGTTGCAATCCTTTGGTGGAAAATATTTTTTAAGAACCAGACCAGAACAGAGCCCAATCACCTCTAAATCTAGAATCATAATATGATGCTTTATAAAAAAGATGTAAGTTTTATGTTCTATTTCTTCCTTTTTTTCATGGAAACATCCAAACTTTGCCTCAGTTGTTTTGAAAAAAGTAAATTGTTATTGAAGCATGAAGGAAGTTTCCTTCCCCAATATGAGAATGTGGCAGTGTGGAACCAATTTGGAGGTCTTCAGTCTAGCTTAATCATCCAAAAAGAAGATTGACAATTACTATAGTGATTATTAAAGAAAAATCTGAAACCTCTGCACTCAAAAATGGAGATAATGATACTTTTGATATTTTTTTAAGAATAATGAAAGATATATATTTGTAGGGCTGTGGGTTCCTGGAAAGGAAATATGGAATTTCAGCTCCTGGTCTATGTATGGTGGATACCCAAGTCATTTATATCATAGAATCAAAGAAGATTTTTGAGTGCAGAATAGAAAATGCTGAGAACAAAGAGGAGCTATTTGAAGAAACAAAGTGCCATCTTTGGCTGAATTTTCCTTTCAAAGAATGAGACTATACTTCAAAAAAGCTATTGAAATATAGAAATATCTTCTTGAACATTTTGATGTCATTGCAAAAACCTACATTAATTATAGACCAGTTTTACCAATATGAAATTTAGATTAAATTGCCATCATTAACTGTGTTGCAAAGAGAAGCAAATAATTTATGATATTGATCATACCTGTGGAAGCCCGAAGTTAAACCAATACTTAAAAAAGACTAGAATTTCCTAAAGGAAATGCTAGCCTTCCTGCTACTCAGGCAGTTTCCCCAATATATATAAATAGTACATAAATATTAAAACAATACATACATAAATATATATAAATTAATAAACAATACAAACAGATACTCAATTCTGTCCAAGGTGAAGTAACAGGTCCCAGGTTTACCTCAGTCTAGATTGACAACAACAAAAAGTAGAGTATGTCCTGCTCTCTCTCTTTCTCTCACCTCATGCTTACCCCTCTCTAATTCCCTCCCTCTTTCTCTTTGGTTTATACATCACACACACACTCACACACACACACACACCAACTAACATACTTTCAAGATATGGGACACGAGTGATGAAGGACAGTGATTCCTGAGACATGAGGAAAAATAAGGTGAACATAATGATTGCCCCAGTTTATTTAATGCAGATCATTTCAATGAATGGAAATTGTAGTTAACTTTCCCACAAAGAAAATTCTAGGCCCAGTTGGGTTCACTGATGAATTCTACCAAATATTTAAGTAAATAGTACACCAAATCTACACAAAGATTTCCAAAAAATTTTAAAAGACAGAATACTTCCTTGCTAATTCTATGCAGCCAGTTTAATGTTGATATTAAATGAGGCAGTAATAATGCAAGTAAAGCAGACCATAGGCCAATATCTTTCATGAACATAGATGCAAAATTTCTAAACAAAATTTTAATGAATTCAATCCAACAAACGATCAAGAGGGAATGTAAAGCTGATTTAACATTTTTTTAAAAATCAGTGCAATTTACCATATTAACAATCTAAAAAAGTCAAATAATCTTCTCAATAGATGCAGAAAAAGCATTTCACAAAATCATTTAGTCTTTCTTCATAACGATTCTCAGCAGCAATTTTGCTCAACTAGATAAATGGCATCTATGGAAAATCTATAGCTAATATCTTTAATGGTGAAAGATGAAATCATTCCCTCATAAGATCAGGAAGAAAATAAGGATGTCTGTTCCCACAACTTGCATTCAACATTGAATAGAGGTTCTAGTCAATACATGAGGCAAGAAAAACAAGGAAAAGACATCCAGAAAAGAAAAAATAATATTCTTTATTTGCAAACAAACTGATCATCTATGTAAAAATCCAATGGAATATATAAAATGCTACCAGAATTAAGACGCAAACTTTTCAAGGTTACAGGACATCAGATCAATATACAAAAATCAATTCTATTTCATATACTAACAATAAACAATTGAACATTTAAATTTAAAAATACTATTCACATATCATCAAATTTTTGAAATATTAACCAAGAAATCTCATAAAAGATGTGAAAAATCTCTATGTTGAAAATTACCAAATATTGTGTAGAGAAATTGAAAATTATTTAAATAAAAGCAGAAATTAGCTATGTTTATTATTCAGAAGACTCAATTTTGTTACATCATTTTGTTGAAAATTGTAGATGCAATATAATTCTAGTCAAAATTCCAGCTGGTTTTCTGCAGGAATTGACAAGCTGATTCTCAAATTCATATGGAAAGGCAAAGGATCTAAAATAGCTAAAACAACTTTGAAAAAGAAAAACAAATTTGGATAATAACTTTACATAAAACAAGACAGTATAAAAGTTAAGGAATACAAGTAGCATATTACTGATGTCAAGGTCAACCGAAAGAACAATGGACTACAATAGAGTCCAGAAATAGAAACTGATTCTCTTCAGAGGTAAAAAGAGGTGAATCAGACATATATCCACATCAACAAATGATATTGGAGCAATTGAATATTTATATGCAAAAGTCATTTTGATACACATTTGCACTCTGCATGAAAACAATGCAAAATGATCATTAATCTAAACCAATAACCTAAAATTGTAAAACTTAAAAAAGAATACAGAAGAAAATATTTGGTGATTTGGGTTAGGCAAAAAATTAAATTGAGTTAAATTAAAGTAAATGTATAAATAAAACAAAAACAAAAATTTAATTCCTAAGAAAAAAATTAGTAAGTGAACAATAATGACTATTGAAAATCTTTTAACAATAAAATATTTAGATAAAATATTATAAAATGGAAAATCCTCTACAAAGAATTCAGTGAAGGGCTATGTGATATTTATGGTTTGGATAAAATATAATGAAAATAACAATTTTCACCAAATTTATTTGTAGAGTCAAAGTAAACTCAATCAAAATGTATCATATTTTCTTATATTGTAAAAGATAAATTATATAACAATTTTTAAAGCAAGGAGCCAAAAGAAACAATAATGTATTTTAGAAGAAGGATAAAACCTGAGCATTTATACTATGAGAAACCAATACATACTCTAAATCTCAAATAATTAATGCAACGAGGAGGTGGCAAAAACTGAGACAAACAGATCAAAGAGACTGAAGAGAGATTATAAAAAAAGTTCTCACATACACAAGATTGTGGTCCACAACAAATTAGTATAAAATCTAGCAGAGAAAAGATTATTTCAATAAATTAATTTTAAATGGACATGGAGAAAAATCAATTTGAATCCTATTTAAAACGTTTTAGCAAAATGAGCAAAGTTAATCCTAGACCAAAAGGTATAGTTAAAGAGAAACCTACTTATTTAGGTAACACAGGACAATATATTTAGCAATTTTAGCAGACAAAGATTTTCTTTAAAACCAGGACAAAACCACTAATAATAAATAAAAATGAATGATTTACACTTCATTATAATTTAAAGAGCTACTAATCAAAAACACCACTAAGAACATAAGAATGGCAAGTCACATAGTAATAAAATACATCTGCAATGCAGGTATTTTGCAGAGGTCTCATATCCAGAACAGACCCAGAGCACCTATGTATTAATAAAAACAAAGATCAGCAAACGTTTCTGTGAAGGGCCAAATAGTAAATATTTTAGCCTCTGAAAGCCATATAGTCTTTAACAAAACTACTCAACTCCGCTTTTGCAGCCTGAAAGCAGTCATAGATAATATGTAAACAAATGAGAGTGGCTCTATTCCAATAAAACTTTATTTGTTATAACAGATGGAAGACCTTATTTGACACATCAGCTAAAGTTGCCAACCCCTGGTGAAAAATAAAGATATATAGCCCATGGGATTTCCCATACATCGAAAAAATATAACTAACGTAACTTATGGACTAGAGTCAACAAAAACAATGTAATGTTTTTGTAGCAAAAGGAGAAGGTGGTTCCATATTAATTCTAAAGGGAAAAAAAAAGAATATGGGGTTTGGTTTTGTGTGATATGAATATGATTAAGCATTTTTTCCTCTTCTTCATTTTTTTTTCATTAATAAGGAGAACTAGGCTGTGTCACTCAACTCATCTGTGTATGTCTGTGTATCTTTCTGAACATTAAAGGAACAACTGAGTTAACAGTTGGAATTAGATGAAATAAAAGTGCCTGAAAAAGAACTTTTTAGAAGTATGTGTCTATAGCTTGTTGAGCTACCTTTTTCTGTTCTTTATTTTTGTGAATTTGAAATAAAGCTAATTAAAAAATTAATTAATTAATTTTAAAAAATTTAAATTTACATAGCCCATTAAAAATAGGCAAAATCCTTGGATAGGCGCATAATAGAAAATATCCAAAAAGTCAGCAATATATGAAAAATTTGTTTACATTTATTAGTCATCAGCAAAACTATAATAAAAAAACAATGTAATAATACCACAAGCCTACAAGAATGGATAGTAAAACAAAGTTCCCATATGATGCTGGTGGAGATGTAAATTAGTAAAATCGTTTTTAAGAACACTTTGGAAATGGACGTCAAATCTGAGCACGCACATACTAAATGGCACAGCAATATCTCTCTTACATAGTCTCAATATATTCTGAGAAACATGTACAGAAGTATATTCCATTTGGGCTTGTGTCATGAGAGGCAGCGCTGCTGAATTACTCATGCTATCCATAGCACTCGATGCATTAGGAAAACAGCTATAGTATCATTAGCTTTTAATTACCTACATGTATGCTGTGACATTTATGTTATTTAATTTTACTGTTCCTTATCTAAATGTAAATGAGTAGTGTTCATACATCATTGGACCAGATATCATTGGATAAGTTATGTAAGATAATCCCCTATATTTTCAATGTAACATTTATGCCATCTAAAGCTCTTTTAGAAATAAATAAATAAAACAACAACTAAAAAATCAGAAATATAGAATAAAAAACAGGTTTATTTATTTCAACAAAATATATGATATTTGTATCACCCATGACATTAAAGTCAGATACAAATAATTTTCAGTGTTTGCATTACCAAAAGTTGCAAGATGGCAAGAATGGTCAGCAGCCAAGGATGTGATTTGAGTCGCATTGAAAGCTGGTGCAACAGGCATTGTAGGGTTCCAGGGCTGGGTTTTAGTCCGTGTGACCAGCATGTATGAGTCTGGCAGTGTCAGGACTAAGGGGCAATCCACATGAAGGGAGATTTGTTAAAGAAAAGAGGAATGTACAATTAATTAAGCATATTGAGGAGGATTTTGCAGGAGGGAAAAATGATCTACTCAATTCAATGGTACTTTCAATCTTCATCTTCTTCCCCAATGTACCTGCCTCTGTTTACCTTTCAAAACCTTCAAATAGCTGTTTCGTGAACTCTGTCTAAGTTTTAGAACTGCATTCAATGTCAGTGACAGGATGGAGTGTGCAGAATATGTAACTTTCATTTTTTAAATTTATTTTCACCAAAGCTATAGTTCTGTGTTGATGGTATTTTATATCACTTTAAAGATGTCCTTCCATTTTCTTCTGATTGCATTGCTTACAAGAAAAAGTCTGATTTATATTTGTTGTTTTTTATGTACTATCACTGTTGTTCTGGCTGTGGTCACAATATTCTCTTTCTCACTCACTCTTTTTCTTTATTGAAGAAGTTGTGGGTTTACAGAAAATTCATGCATAAAAACATAGTTTGCATATGCTACCCCACCACCACTCCTTGCTTTGGCGTGGAATATTTGTTAAAATTGATGACAGCACATTTTTAAAAATTGTACCATTAATTGAAATCTGTGGTTTAACTTAGGGCTCACTGTTTGTATAATGTATTTCCTTGGATTTTTAAAAAATTTTCATTCTCTACCATTTATACAGTCTAACATTTCCCCTTTTAATCATATTAAAAGTTATATTTCATTTTTGTTAATTGCTTTCAAATTGTTATGCCACCATCACTATCATCCATTACTTAAACATTTCCATCATCCCAAATAAGAACCCTGCACATTTTAAGCTCCTATTCCCTATCCCCAATCTTTCCCTTAGTACCCTATATTCTGGATTCCAGCACTGTGAGTTTGCTTATTCTAATTAGTTCATATTATTGAGATCATTACAATATTTGTCCTTTTGTTTCTGGCTTTTCACTCAACATAATGACTTCAAGGTTCATCCATGTGTTTGCATGTATCAGGATATCATTCCTTTTACAGCTAAATGATATTCCTTTGTCAATATATACCATATTATATTCAACCATTCATCAACTGATAGGCACTTGGGCTGCTTCCTTCTTTTGGCAATTGTGAATAATGCCACAGTGAACATTTGTGTGCATATATCTATTCAATTGCCTGATTCAATTTTTTAGGTATATTTCTAGAAGTGGGATTGCCAGGTCATATGGTAGTTCTATATTTAGCATTCTGAGGAAGTGCCAAACTGTCTTCCACAGAAGCTGCAGCCTTTTACTAAACCACTTTACATTCACACCGGCAATGAATCAATGTTCCCATTTCTCCACATCCTTTTCAAACTTGTTATTTTCCATTTCTTAATGGCAGCCATTTTAATGAGTGCAAAATGATATCTCATTGTGATTTTGACTGGCATTTCCCTGATGGCTAATGATGCTGAGCAACTTTTCATGTGCTTTTTAGCCATTTACACATCTCCTTTGGAGTGATGTCTTTCCAAGTCTTTTGCCCATTTTCAAAACATTGGTTGTTTGTCTTTTGTTGTAAGTTGGTGGATTTCATTAAATATTATTGATATTGATAGTTTATCTCATATGTGGTATCCAAACATTTTCTCCTATTGTGTAGATTTTCATTTTACTTTCATGATAAAGTCCTTTGAGGAACAAAAGATTTTAATTTTGATGAGATCCAATTTAGCTTTTTTTTTCTTTTGATTTTTGTGCTTTAGGTGTAAAGTCTAAGAAACCACCAACATGAGGTCCTGACTATGCTCCCCTAAGTTTTCTTCTAGGAATTTGATTGTTATAGCACGTATAGTAACATCTTTGATCCTTTTTGAGTTGATTTTGTGTAAGGTGTGAGGTTAGGGATCTTCTTTTTTTCTTTTATTTATTAATTTTTTAAATGGAGATCCAGTTTGCCCAGCACCATTTGTTGAAGAGACTATTCTTTCCCATTCGAGTGAATTTGCAATTCCCTAATAGCATATGTTGTTGAGCATCTCCTTATATGCCCATTTACTCTGTATTTCTTCTTTGGTAAGGCCTCTGTACAGATTGTTTGCATGGATTTATTTTTATTTTCAGTTCTCTTACTGCTGAATTTTTTTCTTTGTATATTTTAGGCTTTTTTGTATTTCCTATAGTGATTGTTTTGCAAATATTTTGTCCCTTTCTGTGGCTTGTACTTTCATTCTTTAACAATGTTTATGGAAGAGAAGATGTTTTTTAAATTTAAGGCAGCGCAACTTAGCAATTTTTCTTTCATGAGTTGTGCTTGTGGTTTTAGCAAAAACTCATTGCCAAACTGAAGGTCACATAGATTTTGCCTATAATATCTCCTATAAAATTTAGTCTTTCACATTAGATCAATGGTATATTTGCAGTTAATTTTAGTAAAATGTTGTAAGGTCAATATTCAGATTCATTTTTTACTTCTGGCTATCCAATGTTCCAGTACCATTTGTTGAAAAGACTATCCATTCTAAATAAACATTCTTTTATCCCTTATCAAAGATCAATTAACTATTATTAGGTTCATCTGCTTCTGGGCTCTCTCTTCTCCCTTCCATTTATCTATCCATTTTTGCTTTCTCTACCACATTGCTTTGATTACTGGTGCTTTATAATAAACAATAGATAGTGCAAATTTTCCAACTTTATTTTTTCTTCAATATTATGTTTGCTAATCCCTTCACTTTTCCATACAAACTTTAGAAGGAGTTTGTTCATATTCACAAAGTAACTTGCCTGCATCTTGATGGCAATTACATTGAAATTATATTTGAATCGATAGTTCAAGTAGGGTATTCTCAGCATCGTAGAAATATTAAATCTTCCTATCTATGAACATATACTATGTCTCCATTTAATTAGATCTTTAATTTCTTTCATAAAAGTTTTGCAGTTTTCCTTTGTGCTTGTAGGTGCAAACTACTGATTATAAACAGAAATTCCATCTATAAAATACTCTCACAGTAGCAAGCAAAAGAGTGTTTGACCAAACAACTGAACCCCATAACCTAGCCAAGCTGGCATCTGAATTTAACCATCACAGTGATCATATATCTTTTATAGAAAAATGCTTAAGAGAAATAGAATACCCTGAATATAAATAGGCTAGAAATATAAGCCCATAAATTTATGGAATATGGAAAAGCTCAATCTGTAAAGATACACACACATATATATATATATTTTAAATGTCATTGGCATGCCAACTAATAGCTTTCTTCACATTCTTCTTTCGTTTCACTGTCTGTGTTCCCTTTGCCAAACTGAAAAGGACTGAAAACACCAGGCACTCATCTACTAGAATAGCCTGTCCCTTACTAACTTGTTAAAACTATCCATTATTGATGAAGAAATTGAACAACTGCATGACAAGTTCCTGTTTTCTTCTTTCCCTACAGAATTATCCAAACCTAGTAAAGCATGCACTGACTGAACACTACATACCATAGGAGCAGAATCAAAGTGGGCATGAACAACAGAAAGGAAACTAATGGACCTGAGAGAAAGTAAGCAGTCTAATGTCTGACTACAAGCCCACTCTTCATCACCCAATGATAATGAACAAGTTGTGATCCCTAATTTGAATATAGACACAGTCAATGGCTATAGTCAACTTGCCATTCTTAATAAAAAGACTTACTAACCAATCACCACGTGTCAACGTCCTGTCTCTCCCTCCCTTTTCCTAATCTAATAAACTCACCTCCCTAGCTTGGGGAGGCAGATTTGAGGCTTTGTCTACTTATCTCCTCAGGCTTTGCTTTGCAGTCAAGCTCTTTCTTCTCCCACAAAGTCTCAGTTCTCTTTTTGGCTAAGAGTGGATCTTGCAAGGACTCACCCTGATCCACTTCAAAACACAAGGCATGTTCTTTTCACAGCTTAAAACTAAATCCCATTTGCAAATTCACCCTTGTCCACTCCCAACTCCTTTGCCATTATAATCCATATCTTATTATTATTAAATTTGATTCTTATAATTTTAGATAATTCTCATTTAAAGATGTTTAAAGTGAGTCTCAAATAGATTGTAACTTCACTAAGTCACCAAGATAGTTAATGAAAAAATCAGAAGTAGGTTTTTAGATACTCACATTGGTTGGTCTTCTAAAATATGTTTGATTTTGCTTTGTTCATACGTGGCTTTCTTCACAGCAAGATTTTGAACTACTTGAGCAAATCTTCATCATTTTTCTATCAACCATTTCTCCACAAATTTGCCTGCGGTTGTACATAAAGAAAACAACTCTAATCTGAAAATGAAAATTTATGAACTTTAAGGCCGCACCCAATGGTCCTTTATAAATTTGTTTTTTTTTACCCTCTCCAGACCCCTCAAAAACACACAGAAGTTATTCATGTCTAATTTATTATTAAATAAGATTAATATGACAAATAAGTATGTATATGTAAATACACAAACATTTTTTGCCTCTAGATGCTGGGTTTTCTTTTCCTATGGATACCACATGAGCCATTTTGATTGAACTTACAAATGAATCTAGTCAAGTAGCACTGCGTGATTCCTGATTTGTCTGACTTTTTTCTATCAGGATTCTTCATTGCCCAAATCGAAACTGACTCTTGCTGATTTACAGAGGAGAAAATATTGAAAGGTGTGATGGTTAAGTTCATCAACCTGGCCAGATGGTGGTGTTCAGTCCTTTGGTCGAGGAAGCACTGGCCTGACTGTTACTGTGAAAACATTTCATAGATTTAAATCATCACTAAGTTGATTGCATCAATGGCTGATTACATCTACAACTAACTGAGATTTTCTTCAAGAATGATAGACCTTTCATCCAATCAGGTGATGGCTTTAAAGGGAGACTTGATCATTTTGGTCATCAAAAGAGAGAATTTCCATCTCTACCTCTGCCAGACAGCTTCTCCTGGGGAATTCATCAAACACGTTCACAGGAGTTCCGAGCTTGCAACCTGCTCTGGAGAATTTGAAATTGCCCTTGTCCATCCCCACAGTCTTGTGAGAAAATTCTTATAAAAATCTTAGGATATTATTTATGTAATGTATGTATCCTGACTATTCTGTTTCCCTGGAGAAGCTAACTCATACAAAAGGTGTCAAAGCATGCACAGATAGAAAATGGAAAAGGATATGAGAGACTTGCAGCATTACCACAATGAAAATACAAGACAATACATCAGAGTCAATTGCATGAAAACACTGCTGTGGCCACAACTGAACCCTGATGCCACAGCTTATGAAGCACTTCCAGCCGGGGACCCTGGGCAGTAGCACTGACACTGCTATCTGTTGTTCCTGGACAGTAGGAAACACTGGCTCCCTGGGAATCTCCACTACCCCCATTTCTTTGCATTGTTATTTCACAGTTAAAATCTGATTAGTTGAGTTTAGGTTAAGTGTCCACAAACAAGCTATAAGGGAGTCTGGTAAAGTAAATCCCCAATTTTCATATCTTTTTCATTGGAAATTGCCTCTGTCTTCCACTAGAACTAATAAAATGAGGAGTCCAGAAGCTAAGCATCCCGCTTACGATCACTGTCCCTTCCTGTAGGAATACATTGACCTAGAAGAGCATAAAATAAACTCATGTGACTTCACAACAAACGTACAGAGTTGATGATTCATGGAGGACAAATAATTAATTAGTATCCTATTGTTACAGAGTGTGCAATTATGATTTCAAATCCACGATTGTATAAAATCAAGTCTGTGGATTTATTTCACAGTAAACTCCTATAATAACTAATTTTATGTAACTTTTATTTTCAGTCCCTGAAAATCCATAGCACTAACTATGTGACTTACATCGATTTTAATAAAATTATTTGAATCACAGTAATTATGTTATCAACTTCTTGTAGGAAGCCTTGAAGTTTAAATCATGCTGAATATGGAACAGTTGGATGACTTACGAATATGTTTGCTTCAATCTACAAGAAGAAATTAATTTTACACTCCAATCAGTAAATAATATATGCATAAATAATTCTTTAATGTATGCAATACATTTCTATAATTTCTGTTATTCTGAGAATAAGATTAAACCCAAAGATCATGTTTACAATGTGTCAAGCACTCTCATAAGGTCTTTTTGTACATTAACTTCCATTCCATTCCACTGTCCTCATATTGTACCCTGCTAAATCATTAAGGATACACATTCATTATTAAATTGATTTTATAACCTCTCAATCTACTCACGAGACATACACAGCAGGTAGAAAGCCATTGCAATAAAGTCTTACCAGATGATAACTGAACTTATTAGCCTTAATTCAAAAATATACAAGTTAGACTTAAAAAAATAAAAAGGCTGTTGAAGGAGAGAAAGAGATTTAAAGAAAACCAAAGAATTCCTAACTGGAATTCCTGTTACACACAATGAATACATAACTCAGGGATTGCACCTAAACAAAAATCGTCATTGCAAGGTACAAATTCAATATAGCTTTTATATTTTCCTGAAATTTGACAAAGAATGATGGCAGGTAGGCTTTGCTTGAAGAAGAAGCTGTAGAATTAAAAGAAACATAGCCTAATGAGGACTAAGAAGAAAAGATACAATTATGTTCAGGTTGCATATTCAAAGCAACATAGGCTTATACTACTGGAAATATAAGGAATTTTTCAAAATTCAACTTGGCTTGGTCTAATTTTGTTTTTCTCTGCTGTTTTCTCATGGCCAAATTCCCAGGGAAGGTATAACTTCACTGTGATGACAATATGGATAGATATTTTAAGACATTAACATTAGATTTTAACTTCAGGAAGTCCTGATATCAAATCATGTCTAACTCTAAATAACTCTTTGCCTTGTCAAGTTATTTAAATGATATGGATCCTAGTTTTTTGTCCTGTAAAATATAGTAGGATCTAACTCTTGGTTTATTACAAGGATATGTGGTAATGAAAGAACCTCAATAAATCATGATGGCTAATACTATAATTACTCTTTGCCTTTGCTATGTTGTCAAGCACACCTTTGTTATTTGATTTCTGAAAGTAATAGACAGAAAGACTAGCAGCTATTCAAAAAGATCCAGAATCATATCATCAAAATTTAATACTAGGATAATTTATTAAATAACTGAATTTGAGCTTGCAGCCCATGTAAAGAATTTACCAAACAAATTCTTAGCAATTCTATGTCTCCACCATTGGATACATTTTTAAAAATTACTTAAAAGGCATTGCATGATTCATCTTTGTAACAACGTATTAGTTGTGGACTATATAGTGTTTTGTGGTGGATATTTTTATTTACTCCTAATAACTTTACATTTCTCCATCCTGCTCTGTGCTCCAGAAGGCTGGACCTTTTGTTCTACCTGAACAGGTGTCCTTGCCCTCTCTGACTTGGCTTGGCCATGTGCAGCACATTTGAAAGTATCAGAGCAGAGCTGTAGAGCCTACCTTTCTCTATGAAAGGACAGAGCTCCTCTAGGGTGGCTTTTTCTTACAACCATAGAGAACACCAACTTTCAGTCAAAACTCTTTCTCCCTACCCTTTCAGACAAACAAAATGGAATTTCTTTTTGAGAGTTGTGTGGCAATTGTCTTAACCTGCCCAGAATTTGTAAAATGGTTTCCTTATAAATTTCTTTTAAAGTTTATTTTGTCCGATATTAGTATAGCTACTCCCATACATTTTTCATTATTCTTTGCTTGTAAGATTGTTTTCCAGTCATTCACTTTCAGCTGCCTTGAATCCCTGGGTCTAAGGTGGGTTTCTTGTAGACAACATATAGATGGGTCATATTTCCTTATCCATTCTGCCAATCTGTGTCTCTTGACTGGTAAGTTTAATCCATTAACATTCAGTGTTATTACTTTCAAGGAATCCTTACCTTAGCCATATTTTCTTTGGGTTTTTGTATGTCATGTTGTTTTTATTTTTCTTTTTGTCTTTTGAATTGTTCTTACTCTCTCCTCCAACTCTCTCTCTCCTGTTTTTTCCTTTCAACCTGCAGTACTCCCTTTAATATTTCTTGAAGGGCAGGTTTCTTATTGGGATACAATCTTAATTTCTGTTTATCTGTGAAAAACTCACCATCATTTTTGAATGTCAGTTTTGCTGGATGGAAAATTCTTGGCTAGAGGTATTTTTGTTTTAGTACCTTGAATATGTCATACCACTTCCTTCATGCCTCCATTATTTCAGATGAGAAATCAGCACTTAATCTTATTGAGCTTCCCTTGTATGTGATGGTTCCCTTTTCTCTTGCTGCTTTCACTATTTTCTCTTAGTCTTGAGCAATGGACAGTTTGATGAGTATATGTCTTGTAGTAGGCCTGTTGAGATTTATAATGTTTGGAGTGTGTTGTGCTTCCTGGACTTGTACATCCATCTCCCTCAATAGGGTTGGGAAGTTTTCAGACATTATTTCCTCCAACACTCCTTCTGTCCTCTTCCCCTTCTCTTCTCCCTCTGGGATTTCATAATGTGTATGTTTGTGTGTTTTGTGCTATCATTTAAATCCCTAAGTCCCTGCTGGATTTTATCTATGTTTTAAAACTATCTGTTCTACTATGTGTTTAATTCCAGATGTACGCTTTTCCACATTACTAATTCTTCCCTCTTCTTGTCCAAATCTTCTGTTATGTGCACCTCCAGTGTCTTTTTGATTTCTTGGATTGTACCATTAATCACCATCATATTTGTTATCTTTTTATGTATGTTTACCATTTCTTAATATCCTTAATCTCTTCCTTCACTTCATTAAGTCAACCCATGGTATTTCTTTGGACAGCTTTCATTAGTTGTTCAATGTTCTGTACCCCTCCCTGATTTTTAGTTTGTTCATTGGACTGCGCCATGTCTTGTCTTTCTTAATAAGGTTTGTAATTTTTTGTTGCCTTCTAGTCATCTTTTTATTTTGATGGGTTTATTCAGTTAATTAGATTCTCTCTTTACTCTAGCAAAACCTTGAGGAATTTATGTCTTCATCCAGGTATCTCAAGATCAATGCCTTGAAGCCTCCAACTGTGGGTTCCCAAAACAGCTCACTCAGGCAGGCTCTTGCCCCCACTCAGCCCTTTTGCGTGTGTGTGTGTGAGAGATAGAGATCTGCCTATATTTCTTTGAAAGAAAAAAAATTTGGACCAGAGAAAAGGAAAGAGATAGGAAGCCAAAAAGAATAGCAGTAATGGTAATAATAAAGGTAAGAGAGCAAACGTACAAGACTTAGGAAATTGAAAAATTAGCACAAGTAAGAAGCACAGAGGAAGATTAGGAATGTGGAATAGAAACAATGAAACAAGAAATAGAATAGAGAAAAAAGTATCTAATGAATTGATACACTGGAATGGCAGAATAGGGGAAAAAAATAAGAGGAAAAGAAACACGAAAAAAGAGAAAGTATACAGAGAAAAAGGAAGAGAGGGAAAAATACAAACAAGAAAAAATTGGAGACCAAATAAAAGAACAACAACAGTAAACAAAGATATAAAGTTGCAGGAGTGAAATGAAATAGCTTAGGTAGAAGAGGTCAGTAACCAAAATAATAAAATGGAAAAAAAAAGAAAAGAAAAGAAAAGAAAACTAAGTAAGCAGAGGAAGAAAGGGATGGGATACAAGACAAGCAAGAAATAACACAGCAGCAACTCCTTTTTTGTTTTGTTTTGTTTTTAAAAAGAGACAGAAAATAAAAAAAATAAACACACAAAAACAGGCTTCTTTCTTAAACCCCTAAGTATCTTCTCAGGCTGTTGGTGTTCCTCAATCACTCACCCTGCAGCCTGACCTCTACAGGTTTTGAATTGGGTTTTAGAGAGTAAATAAGGGAAATAAAAGAAAATGAACCTTTTTTTTTTAAATAAGAGATCCAAGAAAAGCTAATATAAAGAAAATGTCTATATGTTCCCTGTCTTAAAGTTTCAGCTAGGGTCTGGGAGAGTGGAGACCGCCAGCTTGAGGTGATCCCCCTTCTTTCTCCCTCTCAAGTCGGGGTCCCTTCTGATATTCAAGGGGGGTCCAGCTGGCTAAACTCACTGCAAAAAAATCACTCTCCACTTTCCCAGACCCTTCTTCCTTGCAGGGAATCCACTGTCACACCCCCATTTGGAGCAGGAGGCTTGGTCTCCACCTAGTCTGTCTGCCCTGAGGGTAAGTGTATCCCCTCTAACCATCAAGGTAAGCAACCCCCGATTATTCCTGGCTTCCCTATCTGTCCAGTAGCCTCCTAGATGATTCTGAGCACCTTCCATAGACCTTTGGTCTACTCTCAATTTGATACAATTTGCTCTACTCTCAATTTGATACAATTTGCTGGAAGATTTATCCTCGCTTAATATCTCATGGGTGAGGGAAGGAAGCCCTTCCCAGCAACCAGGAGGTTTAATAACTCACAATTAACTGTTTTGGCTTCTTCGTGACTCTGACCCTCACTTTTCTGGGAGTTGGTAAGCCCTGTCCTTGTTTCCTGTGTCCCAAAGCAGGTCCCCACAGCATCCTCTTGCTTTTTCTTTGTTGTTTTAGTAAGAGCTAAGTCTTATATGTCTAACCCATTGGCAATGTTCCCACAATCCAAGAACATTTCTTACAATAATTGTTTAGCTCAATTATTTTTCTTTAACCACCTGAGCATGTCTGAATATTTTCTTCTAACTGCTATGTCTTATGATGCAAGCTTCTAGATTATGCCACAATCATAAGCAAGAAAATCTGTACTCTGTTTGTCCTTTCCTCTTGGCTAGAAGGATTCCTGATCATTTCCCCACAACTTGTGCCTATCCTCCAGCCGGATGTCTGTGCTTCCAAAGTCATTGATCACTTTTTTCATGACTATTTTCCCATCATACAACTCTCTTGCTCAGATACCTGGCATTTAAAGAGGAACGGCTTTTCCTTTGCTTTTTCACTTGTTGTTCATGCTGGTAATAGTGATTTTATCCTATATGGACAAGATTAGCATTCTGAGAATCTCATCTACCAGTCAGAGGAAAGGCTTTCTCTACTTATTCTTCTCACATAAGTATCATTTCCATCTCTTATGGAAGCTGCACATTCATGTATGTATGTCAAGCATTCAGCAGAGGAAAGAGCATCTCAGATGTAATGAGCTGCTCCTCTCAACACTTCAGTCACCCCCATGCTGAACCATTTCATGTACACCCTGAGGACCCATCAAGTAAAACAAGACTTCCACGATTTATCCCATAAATCAGTGTTTCCTTCAAACAAATGAAAATATTTATTAAAATGAATGAATGTTATTATGAAGGTTAAATAAAGGAAAAACATAAATTCTAACATACCTTTAGTCTCTACTCTCGTCTATGTCTTTCAGCCACCCCCAACACTGATTTCATTTGCTTAGACTTTCTTTTTAACCTGGAAGTGAGTATTTTATGTCTCTCTTTAAAACTATCTATTAGTTTCACATATACATTGGTTTACAATTCAGCATAGAAAACCAGTGGCTACCAAACATAAATCACTTTGTTGATTATTTGAATAATAATTTTTTTTTTTAGTATATTGGCTCAAAAGAGTAAATACTGTTTTTATCAACTTACTCTAATTTTTTTCTTCTGTTACTAACACATAAAATAATTTCTTCTTAAAAGTTTTAAGAAATATGAAATATATTGTATATCTGTAGCATCATGTTTTTCATACACTATCTTTAGTATTTGTTCAATTCTTCCCACTAACCTGATGAATATGGGTGCTTATTTTCCCACTTATAATTCATTTGAAGTTCGTAATGTCCATTTCATACTTATGTGAAGGCATGTGTTATATCCAGTATTATATACTACCCTGGTTATTTGTGTTTTATTTTGAAAATGTGTAAAAGATGTGTATTTAGGAAGCCACCGTTACCCTTATGGAAGCTGGAAGTCTGATATGAATTTAAAAAATAATAATTGCTCTTCTCTGAGAGTATTTATTCTGTACCATTTGCATAACTAGGTATGTTCTATACCATGTCTTATCTAATCTTCACAGTTATATGGAAAATTAGACATGATTATCTCTCTCTTACAAATTTATAAGTTAATTTTCAGAAAATTCTAGTAACTTGCCAGAGACCATTAAGGCTCATTAACAGATATGATAGCCTGCTTTAAATTACTTGTCTTTTTTCCCATTGTATATATATATGTGTGTGTGTGTATGAGTATATAATTGAGACTCTCTGATGACCTGAAAATTTTGCATAGCTTTTTTTTTTTTAGGACCTGCACAATTTTCTTGCCTTTTTCTACTCATATTATCTCAAAATTTGGTCATAATGATAATATCTAAAGCAAGGCAGGGAAGACACTAACTCCTAGTCTTAGTCTTGGGTTATAAATTATAGTGCTAATCAGTCAAAACAGGAAACTTTATTTTGCTATTGCTGATGAGTGATAGAGTGAGAATGAAAAAAATATAAAGTGTTAGCAGTGTGAAGGTACTGAAAATTATTATGGGAAAGCAGATTAAAAATAATGATGTTAATTATGTATTTAGTAAAATGTGATAAAATTATAGCTTTAAAAATGGCATGGCATAATGGGTAGAGATCTAGAATAGAAATTAAGACGTTTGTTTTCTAGTTTGGGAAAATAAATGTCAAGGAGAAAATGTTCACACAGTTTGTTTGTTTGTTTCTGTCTCATTGGGGATTGTCTCTCAAACTTCCTTTTCCAAATTTGATACTAATGTATTTTAGATTTTTTATTCCTTAGTGTTTTGTGTACATTCCTCTTCTGGCAATTTTGATTCACTGAGTTAATTCACTTGAGCCAGTGGAAAATAGAATAGAAAAAACTTTAAGTAACTTGTGCAAGTAAAATTGATGTAGAAGCCATGCCAGTTTTAAAGCTTCATATGATATTTTTTCACTTTTATATTTTTGAGCCTTTCTCACTCAATACAATTAAAGAAATTTATTCTGCCTGATTACAATGGAAATTTCAGAGAAAAATATTGATTATGAAAAGCAAACATGTTTAATGGAAAGGAGGAAGAAGATTTCAGAAATGCTGGCTGCCCTGGCTCACAACAATGGAATTTTCTCATATTTTTACTATTCCAGTCTTTCTGAATATTTGTGATCCTGTGTGGAAAGCAGAGGTAAGTTTCAGCCATATGGAAGGCAATGGAATTCTCCATATTCTTAGCATGGATTCACTACTTTTTGACTTGAATTTTAAGGAAATTGAATAAGATACATTGAGGTTATAATTTGCAACTGGACACATTAAAATATGTAAAAAAGTGAGCATATTTTCTTTCATTATATCAATTTTTTCATCCTCCTTTAATTAAAGGCAAGAAATGACTGTCTATATGTTCATATATTTCTAATTAAAGACAGGCTATGTATTAATGTGTTTCAGAGAACAGACTTGAATTTTTGGTAGTCTGAGATATATTTAACACTTACTAGCTATATGAATTAATTTAAATTATATAATCTATCTGAGTCCCAGTATCTTCATTTGGGAATAAAGATAATAAAATTTTCACAGAGTGACTACAGGAAATAAATAGGATAAGTTATTAAACTTCTTCATATTTCATTGAAAAAATAGTACCTTTTATAACTCATAACTACCATAAATATTCTTCCCAAATTTAGGAATTAATTCCACTTAAAGAAAAAATAAACTTAAAACTGTTGTTCTTGAGTACATATGAAATCCCATATGATACCTAAATCACTTTCACTTATGTTATTTCAATTATATCTCAAAAACAACTACATTTTTTCCCATGACTGAAACATTTTGCTTTATTTAAATAGTTTCATTTTTATTTCTTCCTAAATTTTAATGGCAATATTAAATGGTATTTTAAAAGAAGAATTTTTAACATACAATTTTATTTCTAAAATGTGTTTTTATCCATGTTTGTTTTTATCTTTGCCATGATCATATATAATACTAAGATAATAGCTAAAAGTAATAATTTTGTGTTCCAAATGTTTGAGTTAACATTCAAAGTTAGTTTCTGATTTATTCCAATCTTAGTGTTGAGAATTGCATAGAAACAAATATAGAATATGATCAGCATATTAGATTTTCAAAAACAATTATTTGTTACTTACATATATGAAAATACTAATCTACTGAATTAATCTCACTTTCATATTACTTCATACAAAAATTCATCATTCAGTATACCCATATCACTTCACAATTCTACACTGTTTTCTTACATAATTTTAATAGTAAATCCTCTTCAAACTTCTTGACTCTTTGCTGAATTGTGTGTTAAAAGTCCATATGAAGTATTTTATGATCCACTATGAATTTTCTAATGTGAAATCCAGCTGAAGATTTTTCTAATTTGAATTTAGGAATGTTGTTTCCTCAGCATAAAAAAATGTTAATGCTAAAGAATGAGTAATCACTGAAGACATGTCTTCTCAACTACATTTTAAAAATTGAAAACTGAAGCTAAAGAAATTAAGTAATTCATCCAAAGTCACAAATACATTATGTTGCCCATTTGTATTTTTAATCTGTCTCTGTAACAGCTAAGCCCATGTATTTTCTGTGATAATAATTTCACCTTATAATTTCAAAAATAGAATATTATCAGTAAGCCTTGATACCATAATTTTATCAACAACTGACTACCTTTTGCTTTCTTGTTTCTGTAGTAAATCATTGATTAACTTATAGATGGCTAATTAGTGTACTGAAATTGTGAGGCTATGAGTTGATATTCTCCATAAATCACTACATATATGAGTGTTTCTATTTTGAAATTATTAATAAATGTGGCTTTAAAATCTTTCTTAGATCTTGATTTATTTCTTTATGCACTAGTGCATATTCTGAGAATTGAGCCTGACCAACTTTAGTGAAATATAAAAACATCAATTATTCAGTTTTCCATATTGAAACAGTACTCTGAAATAATTATGAAAAACATTTTAAGGCAATTCTAATAAAAGAAAGTCTGCTAACCACTCAGTATGGTCCCTTGTGGTGACCATTTTATACAAGATGAGAGTGCACAAATGAACCCTGTGGTCATTGCCCAAAGCCAACAATGATTGGACCCTACTAGAGATGGACTTAATGTAATTATGAAGCTGAGATGGATGTTGTCCAAAACATTGAATTAAATTATCTTCCTCTTCTCTAATACATTAACTTAAACCATGAGCAAATATTTAATTTAAATTTAGTAGAATTAAACAGGGTACCAGGGTCAAGAAGCAAATTTCTTTGGTGATACCTTCAGTCTCAATTTTTCTGACCTTTAATTGAAGATAGGTCAATTGAGTAAAAATATAAAAAGATGGGAAAAAGCAGTCATTGCATTACTAAGTGATCTAGATTCCTACTCAGTACCACAGAAAGGATTACAAAATGAAAAGTTAAATAGACCAAAAATGCAGTAGAACCAAAGGCGCCTCTCTCCACCAGTCAAAATGTCATCCTGCAATCCTTTGAACCTAATTTGGTCTTTAATAAAGAGTTTCTTTGTTAGTTGGGGCATCAAAGAAATTACCATAATGTAGTTTATGCAGAATGTTGGTGTTAATATTTTCTTGGTGGTAGAGATTTGGAAGGGCAAGATACATGAATGTTTTGCAAATGAAAGCCCTGAAGAGACCCTCTAGCCAACTTATTTAACTAATGTTAAATATTATTGTCATTTTTCATTTTGAGTGGCTCATAGAATCCGTCTCAGGAATCCTTAAAATACAAGTAAGAATCTATTTTGATGAAATAGGGTAAAAAACTTTTAAGTTTGATAACATTAGTGATGTTCAACCAGGTAAAAGACATGAATCTACACTCAAAACACTGAAATAATGAGCTACAGTGTCAGAGGTATCCTTCACTACCCTACCTTAATACATCCTTGGGAGTGGGAAGCTTAAGGCTCTAGGAATCTTGTGTACTTTGTTAAACATTGTCAAATGGTATTTTTCTTAAAGAAAGCTGTAAATGAGGAAACCTTTTAAAAGCATTACTTGATGTTGGCAAACTAATATAATCCATTGAATATCTAGAACGTAAAAAAAAAAAAGTATGGTATACGACCCCCAATCCTGTGATACTGGATCATATTCTGTTAGAGTTTCATTCTGCCACTTTTCTCTGGTCCTTGAAGACTGGCTATAGAAGTGTTAATTCTT
The DNA here is from genome assembly GCA_029593785.1 of Cabassous unicinctus. Lineage (NCBI taxonomy): Eukaryota > Metazoa > Chordata > Mammalia > Cingulata > Chlamyphoridae > Cabassous > Cabassous unicinctus. The sequence goes on from JAQZBX010002888.1 coordinate 37,734, forward strand.
TGTGATGTTCACATGAACTCTCCCCATGTCTCTGCACACATTCCTTCACAGCTTTTCATACATTCATTCCCACACAGCTGTAATCAATAGCCAAGAAAGATAAGTCCTCGTAGTATTATTCAGAAAAGTGTTCAAATTAAGAGAAAATAGATATGTAAAAAGGTTGAAAAAAGATTTAAAATACAATGTAATGATGTATTCCTCACTATAGAATAAAAGAATAGATTTTTTTAAACTCTGGGTTGCAAAAGCATGTATGATATTGTGGAAACTTCAGTCTTGAGGCTTGAATCGCATCTTTCCATTGATGAAAATGGACTTTGTGGTTTGGGGGTGCTATGCAAAACTAGTGCTTTTAAAGAAAAGTGACCGCTGATGAAGGCAGAGTGATATAACTGGAGTAGCACTAGAGTAACTTGAAAGAATAAATTATAAATTTATTTAAAGGGGAGTGATATTTAAATAATGTTTAATGAAGGTTTTAAAATTCATAGAAGAATAAAACTAGGTTTCCTTTACATATTTTTTGTTTTAATTTATTAAATACAGAAAATCTGATTCAAACACTATTGGAAAAGTAGGAGAATTATTCATCTGACAAAACAAAGACACGAACTTAAACAATGTCCAGACTAGAACTAGCATACATAGAGACCTGCACCTTTTGGCAACATGTGATTCAACAACAAACTCACCATATATTTGTTGTTTGTTTGACAAGTGTATTATTTAAATCTATTATACATGAGGAACTAGATTGTGTTGCAGTGGTTTTGACAATAAGACACTAGTTGCAATTTTCAAGAATGCACAGAATAGTTGGTGAGTTCACAGGAGATTTCAGCACAGTGGGTTAACTGTGCAGGAATTGGGATGGATGGTTATCAAGTGCTTATAGAGCCCCAAAATCTAGTATTGTGGGATTAAGGAAGAGGTTATTCTCACTCTTCCCTATGGAAATATAAATGGTAATATCTTTTAAATTTTATATAAATAAAAAATGTAAACTTGCTATTTAAAAATACATTAAATTAATTAATTAAGTGAAGACAGTATTGTTAGATACACTGACCTAATTCTTGGACTGAGGGTAATTCTTCTGTAATAATAATAAAAATAGTTATTAATTTTTATAGAAAGACAAATAGCCTGTATGGGAATAATATGTTAATGACAGCATGATGGCACTAGGTAGGCTGAAACACCATGACATATTGCCAGGGATTCAGATGAAATAATTCTCAGGTTTAAGTCATTCCAGTTACTCTCACTATTGTTTTCTGCTTCTTTCTCCTCTGTATCCCTAAAATCTGAGGTTGGTTGTATCAAAGGCTTCAGTGTCTCTGATTTACAATAAAGTTGTAGGAGGTAGAAGAGCTGAGTATCAGTAAAAGTGGATAATTGCTAATGACAAAAAAGTCACTGTATAAAATTTTAAAGTGTCTTTCCCATAATTGAGGATTCTCAATTAAATTAAGTCTTTAACTGACATATTTGCCTCATGTGTTATATATGACTGTAAAATATAATAAATGTACGAGAAAAATAACTGTGAGATTTTATTGGGGTTGGAGTCACGAAATAAAAGTGCTTCTCACTCAGGAAGGAACCTTGTGGACACTTCTTTTTGAAAGTTTAAGTCTGTGTTAAAATTGCGATAATGAAACACTTTTATGCTTCTTTTATTTTAACCTGCCTTATTCCAAGAGTCTTTCAAAAAGCAGAAATTAAAAGATCATTGTTCTTATCAGGGTGCTTTAAATTTCTCTTGAAGGTGGATTTGCATACCACTTCAGCCAAATTCCAGATCCACAGGTGGGTATTTGTTAATCCACTTATCTCTTCAAGTCTGACTTTGTGCTGTCTTCCATAGGCATAGCAGGAGTAACACAAATAAGCAATGGAAGAATGAGAAACAACACAGAAGTAAGAGAGTTTATCCTGCTGAGATTGTCAGATGACCCAAATCTTCAGGTGGTGATTCTGGTCTTTCTGTTCATCACCTACCTGCTCAGCATCACTGGGAACCTGACCATTATCACACTTAATCTGGTGGATGCCCACCTCCAGATTCCCATGTATTTCTTCCTCAGGAATTTCTCCTTATTAGAAGTTTCCTTCACAACTGTCAGTATACCCAAGTTCCTGGGCACCATTACAACAGGAGATAAAACTATTTTCTTTAATGATTTCATGGCTCAGTTATTTTTTTTTTTTCCTCTTGGGGGTCACTGAATTTTATCTTGTGGCTGCCATGTCTTATGACCGTTATATTGCCATCTGCAAACCCCTGACCATCATGAATCGTAGAGTCTGCAGTTGCTTGTCTTCTCTTCGTGGCTGACTTCATTCTTAATCATATTTGCGGTACTTATGTTGCTCTTAAAGCTTGATTACATTAAGAATTCTAATATTACTGATCATTTTACCTGTGATTATTTTCCCCTGCTGCAACTTTCTTGTTCAGACACACAATTCCTAGAGATAATGGGTTTTTCCTGTGCAGTGTTTACTCTAATGTTCACTTTGACATTGATAATCCTGTCCTACATATACATCATCAAGATGATTTTGAGGACTCCTTCTACTAGTCAGAGGACAAAGGCCTTTTCCACGTGTTCTTCCCACATGATTGTCATATCCATCTCTTACGGCAGCAGCATTTTCATGTACATTAAATCCTTAGCAGATGACAGGGTGTATCTCAGCAAAGGGGAAGCTGTGCTAAACACATCTGTAGCCCCCATGCTGAGCCCCTTCATTTACAGCCTACAGAATCAAAAGGTGATGCAAGCCTTCATGGACATGGCTAGGAGGACTGTATTTTTCACAAGAAAGTGAAAAGATATAGTGTCAAGAATTAGAGGTGTAATGAATGGTGAATTAAAAAATAGAATGAATTTTCAATAGCCTTTACAAATGAAAATGGCCGTCCTATCATCTTTATCCATTCTTTTTTATATTTTCCTAACAATTTACAAGCTTTTATCTTTAATTTGTTTTCCAGTTCTTTTGAAATAGTTTCTTATGTCTTTTTGACTCCCCCTTATTTTTAACAATACTGTTAATCACACAATAATCATTTTGAAGAGTAAAATTGTGTTGTGAATTTTGTTCAGGAAAAAAATGATTCCCAGAACTGTAGGAGTTGCTTACAAATATTGACATGATACATCACTTACTATACAAAGCAAATGCAATATTCTGACTTTCATTTATTTTCTAGAAATATTCCCTTCTCCATCTTGCAATTGTTCTGGGAAATATGTGGAAAAGTGCCATATAATTTAAAGAAAAATGTAAATATACTCATTTGAAGCAAAGCTAAATCATTTGTCATTGCTCACCTTAATAAGATATGACCATATAATTTATCTATTAATAAAGAAGCATATACCTTTATAAGTATATGTTTCTTAAATACAGATACTACATAGATCTCCATATTTTCAAATTCCATAATAATTTGATATATATGTAAGTAGATATAATAGATAGATGATAGATATATACATATACATACAGCTATATCCCATCAAAATTAATGAAGAAATAGATAGTAGATCCCTAATATATATTTATAATCTTTATATTAGGAGGAGGTATGCTTTTTCTGACTATCAGTAACTTAAAAAAATAACATATAACTCAATTTCAAGTTTTTGGAAAGTTTGAAACAGCTCATGTATCCTAAATAAAATAATTTAAGGTTAAATTTAATATAAAATACAAATTTCAACAAAGCATAATTCCCCATCATATATAAAATTAGGATTTCATTTGTTAAAATTTTCTATTCTAGTCATTACATTTAAGGCATTAATAAATGTCTAAGACATTTAAGCAAGAAATATGCATGTGTGTGTGTGTTTGTGTGTGTGTGCTTCCTTATCTATAACTCTTGTTTCAGAGTTTCACATGAGGGAAATTAGATAGAAACATATATATAATATTTGAACATATATTTATATATTATTTATTTTTCCATGAAGTCTAATGCTGAAACAAGAATTATAGATAATAAAAAATACCGTAAATTTCATCAGCCATTCTTTCAGTGATAGAAATCAGAATATAATCTATTCGTCAATTGAGAGACTTAGTGCAAGACAGATAATCATAGAAGTTTTGAAGGGACACAAGCAGACTTCAATAACTTATGAGGAGGAGACAGTTTCATTTTAATTGGATATATCTGTTGAGCCCTAAGAAAGAAGCATGTATGTTTACAAAATACTGAGAAATTATTTATATATTAACAGATGGTATGAAAAGAATTCCAGATTTGGGGACCCTTTTTAAAAGACAAAGTTGAGAAAATAAATGGAGTCTTGATATGTGTGTAGTGCAGTTAGCTTTTTAATTTAAAAATTTATAAATTGTTACAAACGCACTAAACGTACCATGTAACCATTCCCCCTTCCTCTTTCCATCACCTGGTAAATACCATTCACTAATATTTGCTTCTATGTTATCATCCAAGAATGTTATGATTTAGCTCTTATATTTGGGTCTTTGATGAATTTTGAGTTAAATTTTGTAAATGGTTTGACACGGGATTACTTTTATTCTTTTGCATGTGGATATTCATCTTTCCCAAACCATTTGTTAAGGAAATTATTCTTTTCCTTCTTTACTCATTGCACATATTTAGCACCTTTTTGGAAAATGAGTTGGCCATACAGGTTTAGATCTATTTTAAGACTTTTAATTCTTTCCATTGTACTGTATGACTGTCTTTGGATTCCTTCTTTGGAAGGAAGTTTTGAAATCAGTGTGTATGAATCCTCCAGCTTTGTTCTTCTTTATAAAGATTGTTTTGGTTATTCAATACCCAGTGCCCCACATGAATTTGAGGATCAGCTTTTCATTTTCTGCAAAAAAAAAAGCTACTGGACTTTTTTTAAGGGATTGTACTGAAACTGATCACTTTGGGTACACTCATAAATGACCAGTGGCTAAAAAAAGAAATCAAAGAGAAATTAGGTAAGAGTTAGAGATGAATTAAAATGGAAACACAACATTGCAAAATTTCTCAAATTCAGTGAAAGCAGTACTCAAAGGGAAATTTATAGCTATGAAAACAAATATAAAAAAAGAGGAAATGTCTCAAATCAATAACCTAAGGTCACATCTTTAGGCATCAGGAAAAAAAAATGAAGTAAACCCAAAGTTAGCAAAAGAATAACATAAATAATATTAGAACAGAAATAAATGGAATTGAGAATAGAAAAACCATAGAGAGAATGAAACTAAATGTTTGTTCTTTGAAAAGATAAAAATAACAAACTTTTAGATCAACTGATGAAGAAAAAAAGAGAAAAGGTGCAAATAACTAAAATCAGAAAATAAAATGTGACATCATTACTGACCTTAAAGAAACAAAAAGGATTATAAGAGAATTCTATGAAAAATTGTATAGCAAGAAATTAGACAATCTGGATGATATGGAAAATCATTAGCAATATACAAATAAACTACAATGAATAGAGAAGTTTATACCTTCACAAGAAGGTTTTTCTAGAAGAACCAAGAAAATTTATATTGATGGTTTATAACCATGTAAGTTATATTTGTTTCTAATGAAAAGGAATAAACTTGAATTATTTAAAACTGTTAACTTGATAATACGATGACTAGAAAGCTGCATCTAAAATAAAAAGGCAGATTTTAGTTAACACATTAGTGTTATTTTTGCTTTATCTGTCTGTATTATCATCCAAACTCTCTGATGTCTAACTTTGGGATCACATCATACTGCAAATGAACCCTTCTCACAGTGGTTATGATTTCATTGTCTCTAACACTCCTCAGGAAGTACGTGACAAATGATGGCCAATCTCTTTATTGCAGGCAAGCCAATATTTTAACTGAAGGAATCTAACAGTCAAATCATGATAAACAAAATTTCGGACAAAAAAGAGAATCATTTTGTGAAGGTATAAATTTCTCTATTATTTTTTAAAATAAGTGCTTAACCCTGGTGATTATATTGGTTTTCTTCTAAGGTGCCAAAATAATTCTTAATCACAGACTATGTAATATTTCAGAATGGTCTTCAAAGAATATTATAATTTGTCTCTGGTTTGTCACTGTTATGTGACCTGATTTCCAATATCATTATTCATGTTGCAAAGTTTCTTCTTTCTCTAGTTTTCTGAATGTTTTAATCATGAAATTTGTTGATTTTTGTCAAATGTGTTGTATTCATCTATTGCAATAATTTTGGTTTCCTTCCTTTATTTTATTTATGCAATATATTACATTGATTGATTTTTGTATCTTGAACTACCCTTGCATTCCTAAGATGAATCCCACTTTCTCATGGCATATAACCTTTTTAATATGCTGTTGTAGTTGGTTCACTAGTAATTTTTTTTACAGATTTTACATCATTTACCTTGGGTCTAAACCTTGACTTCTGTGCCTCTAACATTGTTGATCACCTCTAACATTGTTGATCTCCTGCAGATCTCCTGCAGATCTCCTGCTCAGATACACAGCTCATTGAGATGATAGGTTTTATCTCAGCTTCCATGACACTTGTGGTCTCATTGGTAATGTTGATAATATTTTACACCTTCATTACAGTGACATTTCTAAAAATCCCTTCAACTCATCAGAGGATAAAGAAACTTTCCTCCTGTTCTTCCCACATGATTGTGATCTCCTTTTCTTATGGCAACTATATCTTCATATACGTTAAACCATCTGTCAAACAATGAATTTATTTTTCAAAAGGAATTGCAGTGCTCAATATCTCATTTGCCCCATTTTTGAATCCTTTCATCTATGCTCTGAGGAATCAACAATTGAAGAAAGGTTTCATGAATGTGATGTAAAAGGTTGTCTCTTTATCAAAAATTTAATGTATTGCTCTGTTATGTAAAGAAAATGACCAAAGCAAATTGAATATTGTGATATTATCCTTTAAAATATTCTAATAACTTTTCAACTGTTCTTGCATTTATATGATTTTATCTTATTTTTTTCAAGCTTTATATTTAAAGTATTTTTATTCTCGTAACATATATACCACCAAAATTTTTCCCTTTTAATCACATTCACATATATAATTAGTTGCTATCAGTTAAATTCACAATGTTGTGCTGCCACCACACCATTAAACTTTAGTTTTCAATACAAGTTTTCATTATTAATATGTTAGTTTTCATTGTATTTTCATTAGGGAATTTTTCTCATTTCATTTTCTTTTCTTTTGGATATCTGAATGAAGTGGAGTTAAATTTTTCAAATGTGTAATTTCGTCTATTAAGTATCCTAGTTTATCAAAATTGTAAAATGTGATTTCATTACAATTATATTTAATGCAATATATAATCCAGAACTTATTATATCCTATATAAATAGTTTCACCTGCTACAAAATCTTTAAAACTAGTATTCCATATAACTTTGTGTCATATTACCATATTAGATTCAAAATTTTAAAGTTTGTCATAGAGTATAGCTATTACTGTTGCTGATGTCTTTTAAAATGTTAGAAAAAAATCTAGTTATATACTTCCTAAGAGTTACCTCCTGAAAGGCTCCTTGTTGCTCAAATGTGGCCTCTCTAAGCCAAACTCAGGAGCAACATTGACATTTCATGACCTTATTTGAGACCCAAACTGACTGCTTCTACTCTCATTTTCATGCAGCAGGCTCCAAGGCTCATCCTTCTTTTCTCTTTTGTGCTAGTAGCTCATTTGGTATTTTGTTCCTTTCACCTATAAAACTTTGCTGTAGTACAGTTCACTGTGTTCCATCTCTTTCTCTCTTTGGTAACCTCATAATGAATATGCCAAATTGGTTGTATATCTGTGTGTTTCAGTCAGAAAAGCAAACTGCTCCAAATATGCTGGAAACTAATGGTGTAACAAATTAATTAAAACTTTAAAAAATGTTGGAAGAGCTGGGGAAACAAAAGTCAATTATGTTGCTGTAGAATATTTCAGCCCCAGATAAAGGTTGGAGAAACCAATATCAAAGATGTCAGGTTGAAGCCTTAAGAAAATGATTCAGAAAAGCTTAGAGGGAAAGGGCAGTGACTCTCAGTGATTTCTGAGAAAGCTCCTGCCAATAATCTTAACAATGAGTAGTTCCCAAAGACTTGCTGGGAAGCCATTAGGAATCACATCTTTTCTCAACAGTCTCTTAACAGTGCTTCTGGAGAATAATAGCCACAGTTTCTCTTCCAATTTCCAAATTTTGCACAAAATTGGAAAACTGTAATTTGAAACCATACAGGGAAAGGAACTCTTCACCTACAGAACTAAGAAGGTCATAGATGTTGTTAACCTGACAGAAGGCATTTCAGTGCAGATTTTCTGAAAATAACTAAGGGCAGGGTCTCAGAAGTTGCAATTCATTGCACCACTGGCTTTCCCCAAAGAATGATGTCAGTTTTATGAGCAGAATAAGAAGAAATGAGTTGACTTTTGCACCTTCTTTTCTATTTATCTTTATTTTATATGAACTTTTTGAAATTTCCAGATATTATGAAAGCTTAATTCCTCAAAGTCATTTGTGCATTGGAAAGCATATTACTACAGGGCAGTGTAGATTAGTTTCTGGTTGAGGGAAGAATTGGGTGAAAGAATAATAAAGTTAGTGTAATAAATTATTTTATTAGCAAAATAATTTAATGTTTTCATTAGTCAAGAAAAGGTCTAGCTATTAGAGCTCTAGATTTATGTCCTAGAAGGAACAAGACTTCTACTGGAAATTGTTCTTGGATAAAGTATTTTGAATCAGTACATCTTAGACCACTGGAAAGAGAACTATGTGACTTATTTGACATTCACACAATACCTCAGCAAATGATTACCAAACTCTAAGACCTTGCAATTATAAAAGTGGGAATGAGAGATATGCTCCTTGAAATCAATATTTATAATTCATTGTTCAGAGAGAATGAGAACCACATAATCCACACTTCACAACAGAAGAAGTTTTGTAGTTGAAATTTACAGTAGAAACCATGAAGAGTTTATAGAGTCTGAGATATTTTCCTTTTTAAACTTTCTTTTACATTGATCACTTACAGCAATAAAGCAGTTAAATGTGTAAACCATGAGTAATTGAAGCTTCAATTACTAAAATCTTAGAGGGTCTTTCCAGTCTAGAAGATCATTCCGATAAGCACAAGTGAACTTGGAACCCTAGGAAGGTGTTTTCTGCTGCCCAGTGACTTCACAAACTCTGGGCAGACCTCCTTACAATCTACAGAGGCAACATAAAACCAATTTGAAACATGTAACCTTTAATCATGGTTAAAATGATTCATTTAGCATTATAATGTCTGTGGTCTAAACAATAATCCTGTTTTTTAGGGCTTGTTATGTTTAGAGATGAAGCTAGCAGAACAAAAGGAAAAGAGAAAGTTTGGAGTAGAATACTAGAAAAAATAATTTGTAATAATCTTAGAATATTCCCAGACACACTCAATGAAAATTAGTGTCATTATTTTAGTAATAAAAATAGCTTATTGATTTGGAGGCTAAATGAAATTTTCTGTTGCCAATGAATTGCTCTAAAATCCCAGTCAATGCATAACATATTAGAATCACCAACAGTGGCCAGATGCATATGTGGCTTATTAAATGGTGGAAGTATTGACCTTATTATCATGAACAATGGAGTGGTGTAGGGGAGAGATACAGTGATACCACCTCCTCGGTGTCAAGTTAATAGCTGGAATACCTGCACAAAGAAAATGTGTCTTTCTTAATGGATGTTTGCTGAATTATTGAATATGCAGATACGTACTAGGACTGAAAAAGCAGAAGAGACTGTGCATTATTTCCATGGATCGCCATAATTTAATATAATTATTTTAGTTGGAAAAGAAACTGGGAGCTGACAAAACTTTACGTTTATAAAACAAACATTGTATCATGATTTCTACATTGACACTATGTGGATTTATTTTAAAGGTAAAGTAAAAAAAACAGTTGTGTTCATATAGACATAGATTCCATTTTTTATATGTGTACTTATTCATCAAGATATATTCATTTTATGCCTATACATTTTTCAAGCTTTGTTGAGTTAAGGTATACTATGAATTACATTTATGTATAGTGCATATGTGACAAACTTTGATAAATGCATAGAATAGTTCACATTTCCTAATAATTACATAAAATTAAAAACATCGCCACAATCAAGAAAACCCACATACCCATCATCTCCAAAACTTTCCCATGACAACTTTAATCTATTATTACATCCCCTCTGCGATCCTCCTTCAAGTACCATTTGTCTGCTTTCTGTTCTGAAAGATTGGTTAGCAATTTCTAGAATATCATATGAATAGAATAATATAGTATTAATTTCCATGAACATTCTTCACTTGGCCAATTATTTTGAGAGTCACCCATGTTATAATCGTATCGATAGAACTTTCTTTTTATTGCTAACTAGTGCTCAATTGTATTAACCTACCACAGCTCCTTTTTCTTCCACCTGCTCATGGTCATTAAGTTCTCCTTCAGCTTTTGACCATTAAAAATAAAGCTGTTAACAACATTTGACTTCAAGTCTTTGTGTGGTCATATGCTGTCCTTTCTCTTGGGTAAACCCCAAGAAATTCAAGAAGTTCAATGCTTGGGTTATATGGTAGATATATTCTTAAATTTTTAAGAAATTGTGAAACTGTTTTCCAAAGTGTTTGTGCAGTTTTAGATTCTCAGGTGCAGTGTCTATGACTTTTATTTCTCCATGTCTTTTCCACAACTTGGTATTGTAATATATTTATTTATAATCTTTCTATGTGGTGTATATTTGTATCCCATTGTGATTTTAATTTCACTTACCTAATGACTAATAATTTCACCTTTTTAATGTATATTTGCCATTTGTATATTTTTTTTCTGGTAAGTTGTTTAAATTTTGCCATTTTAAGAATTTCATTTTTTTTTAACTTGTATTTTTTATTTTTTTGAAATTTTATAGAGCAGTGTTTTTCCAGATGTGTGGTTTGTAAATATTTTCCCCATGTCTGATGTTTGTGCATTAATTCATTTTTCAATATTATCTTCTGGAATTTTTATGAGTTTAGCTATATATTTATATCAAAGATCCATTTTGAGTTAATTCTTTATATGGTATGAGCTGTGGATAATGGATAATAATTTTGTATATGTTTAGCTAATTTTTCTAGCACTATATGTTTTAAAATAAAGACACCCTAAACAAAGAATTATTAGGCCCAAAATATTAATTGTATTAAGGATGAGAATCTCTGATCAAACAGAACTAGGTTTTTCCTGATAAAAGAATTTTCAAGCTTTTGTAAAATTAGGACCTACAGGGCCTTAGGGTCTTGGTTGCCTTGCAATTATTAGGTTCCTTCTGAATGTTTACAGGTAGGTCTAGCCTAATCAAAACCACCACTAGTATAACCAAGGATAGAAAGTTTGAGCTACGTATCTGCTGTTAACTCCTTCATCTCTGTAATTATATCATACAATGGTCCTTCTCAAAACTGAGAAATTGTTATAAAAAATTACACTTGGAAATGTAGCAAGATTTAACCGTAAATTTTAAATCATGTAATTTTCAAGAGTAAATTTAACTCTGTGATTGAAGCAGAACAAGAATTCTTTGCTATTAATGCAGTCTAAAAAATAAGCAGTAAAGAATCAAACACAAATTAGAACTTAATATTTTCTTGTGGTAAACAAGAAGAATGTTTTTCTGACTTTTTCTATAGTACTTGAAATCAGAATGTGAAGAGATTGTGACAACATCTATTACTGCAGCCAGAAATTTAATCATTTTTATGCATTATTTTGTCTTGAAATGTGATAATGACAATAACAATGAATATGGAGATGGTGATAAAAATGAAGATATATTTGTTGACCTGTGAACATAAGTCTCAATTCACTGACTGTGGTCATGTTCTAAGGAACATACCTAGGATTGGGCATGAGTTTCCTCAGGGTAAAAATAAATGCATGAAATGGCATTGGCATACTAAAATCAAACGATGATATAATTTTATGCTTTAAACACATAATTCCAAAAATTAATAGATTTTTATAAGTAATGAAGAAGAAATACAAATGTATTGTATTTCAGATTTATTGAAAAAAAATCTCCTCTAGTCTAAAACTTTGTGTCACTTTTTCTCTCTGTCTCTATCATCTCCTTTTCTCTTTTACTTTCTTTGTTTCTGCTCACACTCTTTTTATCCAGATACATTAGTTTCCCAAACATACAATAAAATTAAAATCTGGAGGCAAGTTTTTTTCTTCACAGGATATGAAACAAGTGTCTTAATTCAAAAGCAGAAGATAATTATAAGAATTGCTACATACTGTACATACATAATGTCTGAAGTCAAAGTAATGATTACTCTGAGATATCAGGCACTTCTACTTTTGCACTTGAGAAATACTTCTGAGAGGATCAGTTGAACATGTGCTGTACGTAATAGCCTTCCAGATGTCAGGAGAAAATAGCTCTCCTACTTACTTTAACTTGGAGAGATTCCATGTAATATAACCTGCACCATGGGTGAAGACAGTTCTAGGGTCTGTTAAATGAGAACATCAACACTGATTGGTCACATTCTAGAAGGAGGATTCCATCATGTGAAGAAAAACTTTAATTATAAAAATATCTAGGGAAGAAGGGATGGGCAGGAAGTAGAACATTCATAATTTGTTATGGTTTATAAGCTATGGCACTATTACCAAATCTCAGATAAAAACAAAACACTTTATTCCTCTTTTGGGCTTTTTGAGATTGACCTTGCTTACAGGTGATCTAGGGCTTAAAAACACAGAAACATACACACACACACATTGCATATATATGTAAATGGCTTCTGGCAATTATATATATGAGGGAGAGATGGAATTGGAAGTTGAAGGAAGAACAGCATCTCTCATTTTCCTAAGGATAAATGCATGAATTACAAGTATATAAAAAAAATGACCAATTAGAACCCAAACCAAACACTAAGATCCATCAAGCAAGGAGGCAGCAGATTAAAATATGATATATCTATCTCTTGGTTTACCTAGATAGGCCTTCCATTTTTGGATAACTATTCATCCTTTTAATTTCTACATCATTGTGAATTCTTTTAGGTGATTTGAGTACACTTCCTTAAGCTCATTTAATGCATACATAGTGGAGATTGAAATAGAGAGTTAGTAGTCTGGAAGTAACCTCAAATCCTCCCACTCCTTTATCACCACCATCTAAAAGTTGCATAAAATCTCTCATTTCTTTCTTCTAAATATCTTTGACTCTATTGCATAATTCTAGACCCATAATCACATTTATGTACTAAACTTCAAAATTTCTCAGAAGTTTAAAGCAATGCCCCCTTCACTTGTTCCCCTGATTCTAAGATGGCCCATATTCAATATAACTGCAAGACAAATCTTCCAAAAGTATTCAAGCTGAACATTAAAAGTCCCTCGTAAACACACTTCTAATGACTTCTCTTTTTTGGAAATACCAAGGTAATAAACACAACTTAAAAATAAACTGAGCTGCATATTAAATATATGATACAATGTCTGTATTCCAGATTTACTGACCAAGAAGCACTAGTCGAGAACTTGAAATACATTTATAAATATATCTATGTAATTCTTATAAACAAAAGAGCTGTGCAAATTATTTAAGTCAAACTATTTAAGTCAAAAATGCATTTCTGGCACATAGATTCTTTCATGTTTAAGTCTTACAACCTCTCCAAGGTTGTTGCCTCCTCTACCTTCACAAGAAGATTGTCTTGATTTTGCCAGACAGTGATCACAAATACCACAAAATGGTTTTGGTTTAAACAACAGGAATTTATTTGCTCACAGTTTCAGAGGCTAGAAGATTTGCTTCATCCAGGAGTATTCTGAGTGGCCAACAATTTTGAGGTTCATTGGCTTTTCTGTCATATGACAATGTCCTTTCCTTTCTTTGCCATTAACGTTAGACTTCCAGCTTCCAACTCATCCCCATGTCTTTCTCTCTCTGTGTCTAAACATCTTCTAAAGGAGTCCATTAATCCAGATTAAGACACAAACTAATTCACTTGGGCTACACCTTGCCTAAATAACATCTACAGGAGATTCTTATTACAATGGGTTCACACCTACAGGAATGTGGATCAAAATCAAGGACATGTCTAAATTGGGGTACAGAGGTTAACCCACCAAACACATCAAGCATTAGTTTAACCACATTCTTGAATTTCTGAAATAAGTGCTATTTCTTGCTGAGTGGTGTACAATTTTAATAGCATTAAATCAATTGACTTAACTATGAGACAGATTGTAATTCTCCTCCTTTACATGAGGATACATAGGCATAAATATCATAGAAACCTGTGCAGTGTCTCACAATATATATGCAATGAAGCCTTTACTAACTCTAGGCTGCATGACTCAAAAACCTTGTTGTATAACCATCAGACATACGCTTTCTCCAAACAATTTCTCTATCGAACACCTCTGAGTTATTAACTTATATTTCTATTTCAATCTACTTTCCTTATGGATATTGTTAGTTTCATTAAATCATTACTTTTTCTGTAAGGCTTCTCTGGTATCCAAAGTTTATTAAAAGTTTTTCCTATTTATAGCATTATATTTTTGTAGACATTTGTTATAACCCTAATCTGACACTATATGGTAACATATGCTTTATGTCTTTGAATTCTTTAGTAAAAGCCAATTTAAAATAAGGATTAAATCTTTCACAATATATGGAGCAAGCTAGATATTGAATAAATATATGTGAAATTAATTAACAAATGACACAAAACACATTACATTTATTGCACATGTTTTTCTAAGTCATGGTTTCTGGAAACAAATTTACTATTAGGAGATGTTATATAAAATTTGGAATAAAAAGAAGTTGAATCAAGTATGTTTACTGTAGCAAGCTGGAATTTATTCAGAATGAAGAGTACTAAATAAGGTTGGAACTGAGATACAAGATTCTTTAAAAAAATCTCATGTATAAGATAATCAATGAGCTAAATAAACATGATCAGAACAAATGTATGAATTCATTTTCAGTTTTTACTATAAGGTTTTATTTTTATCATACTTTTAAAATAAGTTTTTTGAAAAACACAAAATCTTTCGTAGCATATCCCTGAAGAAGTCTTTGACCTGCTGGTTTCTTAGAGTGTAAATGAAAGGATTTAGTAAAACTGAAAATGAGATATAGAGATATAGAGCAAAGCTACACCTTTGGATATAATCACTCTTTCTTTTGCAGATTATTTAAAATATATGAAGATACAGCAGCCATAAGTCAAGGAGACGACTATCATGTGGGAAGAACAGGTGGAGAAAGCTTTGATACTTTGCTGTACAGAGGGGAATTTCAGAATCGTCTTAATAATGTAAGAGTAAGAGAGAATCACTAACAACAAGGTGACCACAAGTGTCACCACGGCTTAAACAAAAGACATCAATTCTAGGACATGTGTATTTGTGCATGAGATCTGAAGGAGAAGGGAAGTTTCACACACAAAGGGATCAATGACTTTGGAAGCACAGAAATCCAATTGTAGTCCCATGGCCAATGGGGGAAATATGATTAGGAATCCAGTTATCCAGGAGCTGAGGACCAGTTGGTAACACACTTTGCTGTTCATAATTATTGGGTAATGCACCTGTTTGCAGATGGCAACATAGCTGTCATAGGACATGGCAGCCAGCAGCTAGAATTCTGTAACTCCCAATGAAAGGATAAAAAATAATTGAGCTGCACAATTATTATAAGAAATGTTTTTGTCTTTAGTAACAATGGTTTTCAGGAATCTGGGAATGTACACTGTTATGAATATGATTTCCAAAAAGGAGAAATTTCAGAGAAAGAAATACATTGGGGTTTTGAGACGTGGAACCAATGGTGAGAAGGATAATGACTAAGTTCCCCATCAGGCTCAAGGTGTAGTTAAGAAAGAGAAACAGGAAAATCACAATTTGCAATTGTGGGTCATCTGTCAGTCCTACCAGAATGAACTGTATTTCCATTGATTGGTTCTTCATTTCTCTTTTGTGACCCTTATCAAATCTATACAGAAAAAGGAGAACAAAATTGTAAATATCTACATGCACAAAGGCACAAACTCTCCCACATTCTAGCACATGTTCTCCTAAAGCAGAGAAAGATACATATTCTCAAATATATCAATTTTAAAATGTTTTCCCCAGTTTGACAAAGCAGATGACATAAATACATGCCATTTGTCAATTCAAAATTGCTTGCAAATCCTTAGATATCTTTATAATTTTCCTCAAAATTTTTTCCTGTAGAACCTGAATTTCTTTTGCCATTTTAGCCATTTAAACGAATCATTTCATAATGCACATTATTGTGCATGTATACTTTAAATAGAAGCAGATTAATTATTTAATTTTTATATTTATCTTCTTTATATATTTCATTGCAACCCACTCCTTCTATTCTGTCATCATAAAAAATTATTAATTTTTTTAAATTCACACAGAATAGATACATTTTAACCTTTCATAGTAATTATTTTAATTATATTTGCATACTTCCATATACAAAATATATTTGTTTTTATTTTCATTTAATTATTTTCTTTAAAACTTATTGCAATGTAAAAAGTAGGAGCTATTCTAAATCTAAGTTTTTAGAGAAGACAATTAACCACAGCTAAACAAATTCAAAGAAAAAAGAAATAATTCTATTTTACCTGTTCTCCTTTTACTATCACATTCAGGTTATTTGTAACTCTAATTCTGTTATTTCATTATACCTGTGTAAACTGTAATAATTTGACTTGTCCTTTTAGAATGGTTATCAGAGAGATTTTTTGAAACCAGGATTTGTGATTGTATTATAATTCTCGTGCTACTTAATGAATAAGACACTATTGATTTCCAATTGTTAGTTAAAGATCCTAATTTCAAGAGTTTTGAAATAGTCTCTCCACTGAAAGTATACCATGACTCTTACCAATTTTCTAGATTATCAATATGCAAATAGCCAATTGTTTTCAGAATATAGTACAAATAATGCAAAGCAAAACTTGAGAGAAACAAACAAGCAATGTATTTTAATTAAATATATTTTATCTTATTTTCAACTCTTTTGAAATTATTCCTGTATGTTTCTACATAATTTTGACACTTTTCACTTCTTCCATACTCTTTGTAAAACTACTGAATAACCAAGAAATAATTCTAATTTTTATCCATTTTATATACAATTATTCTATTACCACGTGTATTCCTATTCTTCTGTTATGTTGGACAAGCCAGGCTTATTCCTTATATGTGTTATCTGTGGACTTTTAAGTGAAATGGTTGACTAAAGATATTCTCTGAAAAATCAGAAGTTTTCATTATCTTTATTTTTTTCTATTTTCCTTTTTTAATATTGTTATCCTTATATTATTTTACTCTCACTTAGAAATATAATAACACTAAGAGTTTATATGCTTAATATGATTTTCCAAAGTAGATATTAGTGAATAGCTTTAATAATTTTAATGACTACTGATGACTTCAAAGCATCAGCTGCAATGATCATAAACATTTGTATAAATATATATTTCAATCTCTGTTATCCTAAGGCTTCTATTTTTCTCATACTCATGATTTGAAAAGAAGTTTCTAGGAGTTATTCAATATATTTCTGTTACTATGTTAGTCTAACAGTCTGTTCTAGAGTGATGATTTCTCAAATTCTAGTGAGAAGTTGCTTCTTATTTTGTCCATATGGGTTCACAGTGCAGGAATTAATTTATAAAAAGAGTCAGAGAAAATGAATCATAAATACAGCAATATAAAAATAAAACACATGGCAACACCTATTATATAAATTACTTTAAAATCACTTTCATTTAAAAAAGATTTATAAAGCATTGAAAGTCAGTAGTGAAATTAAACTCCTTGGATTTGACTTCCTGGTTATCTGCCTTAAATTCTGACTTTGAAGTAAAGTTAAAATTACTCCCGACATACCTTCTGGACATATTTTGCATCGATTCTTCCCTATTGATGAATGGAAGAGAAATGTAGTAACATTAATGACAGATATAGGCATTTTTAAGACCATATTTTATTATTGCAATAAAGGTCTTTATTACCAATGATTTTTATAGGAAGAAGCAATGTGTACAAATAATGCACAAATATAGATTTTCCACTTCCCTCAAAACTTTATTCACTGCGAAGCTTGGAATTCAGGTATCAATAATTTTAAAGGGCAGCCATCTTACATGCCAGATATGTTGCATTTGTAAAATGTTGTTCTTAATAACCTCCAGGAAATGAATTACAACTGTTATTGATATCATTGCAGAACCTAAATATAGATAGGTATCATTAAAATTAAGTAATAAAATACAGCAAAATATAGGAAACAGAAAAAATCATATGACAAAAGGTAAGCAAGTTTTCCAAGTAATATGACATGCCAATTGTACACTTACAAAATGCTACAATTTTATCATTTTCTACTTACTATACACTTAAGGGAATCTACTGAAATAGAATAAAGAAAAAAACATCTTAAGCACCGCTGCTCCAAAAGTACTAGTTATTTGCAATAAAATACACCACTGTGATCCATTTAAAATAAAAGTTGATGTGAAAGAATCCCAGAGGAGTAACATAAATGATTTAAATAAGTCAATAAATTATGTAAGAGTAACATTGGCAGTTTCCCCTTCAGGAGCAATTCTGGAATTTCCCCAGCTGGTTTGCAGCAACAAGAAATATTGTTTTGCTTTAAATAAGCGACAGAATCTATTTTAGATTTTATTGAAAGCATTTTAAAATGAGACTTCGAGTGGTTAATTGGTGGAAACTGTTTGATTCTTCAAGTGCACTGAGTTTTATCTGTTAAATAAATTTTTATATTGATCTCCCCAACAGTAAACAACACCAATCCATTTACTGGTGAAAAGATAAACTGTGGAATATACATATAATAGAACCATCAGTAAGTGGAATAAACTATTGATATATAAGAAACACGAATAAATCTCAAAAGCATTATGTCCAGTGAAAGAAGACAGATACAAAAGACCACTAAGTGATTCCACTTAAACATTTCTGGAAAAAAATGAACTATGGAGACTGAAATTTGATCAACAGTTCCAAGAGTTCAGAGTCAAGAGAAGAGATTGACTAAAAAGTGTGATGAGTGAACTTTTTAGTGTAATGGAAACACTTTATATCTTGATTGTTTGCCAAAGCTCATGAATTATATAACTCAAAACATAAATTTTATTGCTTTTAAATTTTGCCTCAATAAAGGGTTCACCAAAATTATTTGGCTGTAATGGATGTAATTTGCCCCTTTAAAGCAGTCTCTTGATAAGATTGCATATATACTGTCCATGCAGTAGCCACTAGCTAAATGTGAATTTTGAATTTAAATTAAAAACAAATTAAATTAAATTAAATTAAATAATCAGTTCCTCATTTGCATTAGCTTCATTTCAAGAGCTCAATGTCTTCATGTAGCCAGTGGTGATTTTATTGGACAAGGCAGCCATTTCCATCCCTGCAGGAAGTTCCATGGACAGAACCGACTTGGTATATTATTTTAGCCTTTCTCTGTTCTAATATATACATTTATTGATGTAAATTTTCTCTAAACACAGCTTTAACAAGCATCTCTTAATTGTGATATGCTACATTTGAATTTTCATATGTTCAAATTTTTCTGTAATGTCTTATTTGATTACTTATTTTAAGAATTGTCTACTTAAAAATATATTGCTGAATTTCTAAGTACATACCTGTTATTGTTTCTTGCCTAATTCCATTGTGATTAAAAATCATACTCATTAAGAATTTAATCCTGTGGAATTTGCTGAAACTTATGTCATGCTCGGTTTATGGTCAATTTTGTAAATATTCCATGTAAATTTGAGAATAATGGGTATTTTAAACTTGGTGGATGTAGTCTTCTATATATTTTAGGATTTCAAAAATTTTAACTGTATTTTCAAAACTATCAATTTGTTTCTCTGCTTGTTTTTAAAAATAATTTTAAAAATATTTTAATTCAATAAATGTACATAACATAAAATCATTTT
This sequence comes from Cabassous unicinctus, assembly GCA_029593785.1. NCBI lineage: Eukaryota > Metazoa > Chordata > Mammalia > Cingulata > Chlamyphoridae > Cabassous > Cabassous unicinctus. The sequence goes on from JAQZBX010002888.1 coordinate 57,798, forward strand.
AATCACTTTAAGTGGATATTTTTTTTGACATTAATACAGTGACAATATTGTGAAACTTTCACTCTTATCTATTTCCAGACTGTTTTTATCATCCCAGACACAAACTCATACTCATTTAACAATTATTCCCCATTCCCAATCCCCCACCCCTGGTAGCCATGATTTTACTCTGTGTCTCTAGAATTTGCTTATTCTAAGTATTTCATGTAAGAGACATTGTATGATATTTGCCCTTATGCATCTGGGTTATTTTGCCCGACATGATGTTCTCAAGGGTCATCCATGTTGTAGCATGTACCAACATTTCACTACTTTTGATGGCTAGATAATATTCCATCACATGGCTATACCACATTTTCTTTATCCATTCATCTGTTAATGAACACTTGGGGTGTTTTCACCTTTTGGCTATTGTGAATAATGCTGCTATGAATAATTGTGTACAAATATTTATCTGAGTCTCTGCTTACCTTTCATTTGTGTGTATAATTAGGAATTGAATTGCTGGGTTATATGGTAATTCTATGATTAGCTCTCTGTGGAATGGCACAACTGTTTTCCGCACTTGCTCTACAATTTTATGTTCCCACCTATAATGTATGAGTGCACTTATTTCTCTACAACCTCACCAAAACAATTGTTATTTTCAGTTTATTTTTTAAATATTAACCATCCTATTAGGTGTGAAATAATATCTTATTGAAGCTTTAAGTTGCAATTCTCTAATGGCTAATTATGTTGAATATCTCATATAATTATTGACCATTTGAATATCCTCCTTGGAGAAATGTCTATTCAAATACTTAGCCAATTTTTTATTTCAGTAGTTTGTCTTTTTGTAGTTAAATTCTAAGACTTCTTTATTTATTTTGGATATTAGCTCTTATCAGATATTGTGACGGTTTGAAGTTATTTTATGTATGAAATTTTTTATGAATCCCGAAAAGAAAAAGGATTATGTTTTTTAATTAATACATTCCTGTGGATGTGGGGCACTTTTGTTTGGATTATGCCAATGAGGTGTGACACAGGTTGGGTTTCCACACTCTTGCTGGGCCTTGCATAAAGAGAGATAGAGGAAGGTACACACAGAAAAATGGAGCCCTTTCAATCTGACATGGTTATGTGATAGAGAGGACTCCAGGTTCACCTCCAGCTACAGAAAGGCAGGAAAGCCCCAAAAGGCTGAGAGACGTTCCCAAGTCTATAAGCAGCAAAGCACAGAGGCATGGGAATAGACCCTCGAGGGGCTAAGTCCAAGAAGCAGTTCAAGGCTGAGTAGATTAGTCCTGCCATAAGCCTGATTGCCATGTGGCAGGATGCCAGGATCACCAGTAGGTGACTTTGGTGAGAAAGCACCTATGATGATGCTTTTGAACTGGGTCATTCACAGCCTTGGAACTGTAAGATTTTACTCCAAATAAAATAGCATTACAAAAGCCAACCCAGTTCTGGTACTTTGCATTGGCAGCCCTGGGGAAAACCAACAAAGACTTATAAGTTTGAAATTATTTCCTCCCATCCTGTAGGTTGTCTTTTCACTTTAGAAGGAAGGATTTACTTCTGTCATTTAGTTGTTTTCTGTAAGTCTTTTATGTTTTATGTTCCTAAATTATTTTATTACTGCCTTTTTAGAATTAAGCTGCTATTTTTAGTGTACTAATTTGATTTGCTTTTATCTTTATTCTCTAGTTATTTTCTTAGTGGTTACCTTTGTGATTACAATTCACATATTAAATTAGTAACAAACTGGTGAGACTAATAACAATGTAGTTTCGATAGTTCATAAAATTTACTTTTATATATATCCATCTCTTCCCTTTTATATTACTATTCTCAGTTGAAATCATTATACATGGTATGCAAATTAACATAATTTTTAAATATTATTCCAAACATTTGTTTGTCAAGTAGTTTGGGGGAGGGAAAGCACTTATAAATCAAACATACAACGATGCAGGATTTTATATTTACCTATGCAGATACTTTTAACAATGCACCCATTTCTTCTTACGGCATCAAGTTACTTTATAGTGACCTTTTATTTCTGCACAAAGGACACACTTGAGCATTTCTTCTAGGACAGTTCTTCTGATAATGAAATCATTAAGCATTTGTTCATCTGCAAGTACCTTAATTTCTCATTCATTTTTGAAACTAATTTTTCCTGATTCAGTTTTATATATTGACAGATTTTTTTCTCTAAGGACTTTAAATATTTCATCCCACAGTCTTATGGCCTCTATGGTTTATGATGAGAAATCCAAAGCAATCATACTGGGCATCTCTTTTATATAACAAGTTGCTTTTCTCTTCATACTTTCCAAATCCCCTCTTTGTCTTTGACTATTGACTGTTTCGCTATAATATTTCTTCCTTTAGATCTCCTACAGTTTATCCGACTTGAGGTTTGTTGAGCTTTCTGAATATGTATATGTATGTCTTTCAACAGATTTTAGAAGTTTTCAGGCATTATATCTCCTAGTATTTTTTTCTTCCCCTTTTAGTCTCTTTTTACCATTAGACTCCTATGATACATATATTCCTGGGTGTAGCAGTTTGATATTATTGATGAATTCTAAAAAGAAATATTAGATTATGATTGTAAACTGGCCTTTTCCTCTGGTTTTATTAGAGTGTATTAGATTCAGAGGTTTCAATTTTACTTGATTAAATAATGATTAAGGCTTTGATTGGGCCATATCAGTAGGACATTGATTCCCTGCCCCCTTGGTAGTCAGGGACTCACAGAGAATGTGCACTGCAGAAAATGAGGTTTGAAGTTTTTGGGCTGGAGCCCCGGGAAATAAGCACACAGAGGAGCTTGGTCATGAGGAAAGAGAAAAGGCCCAAGGAAGAGAAACAAGCCATTCACCTAATAGTCTACAGCTGGCCTTTTGGAGATAGCAGAGGAGCTGAGCCTGGAAAGAGAGGAATCCAGGAAGCCTGAATCCTCACAGATGGTGGCAGCCATTTTGCTCCAACATGTGACAATAGACTGGTAAGAAGTAACTTATGCTTTATGGCTTGGTAACTGTTAGCTTCTATCCCAAATAAATACCTTTTATAAAAGCCAGCAGATTTCTAGTATTTTGCATCAGCACCCTTTTGCCTGACTAATACACTGTGTTTGATGATAGCCTGCATGTCTTTCAGGCTCTGTTCACATTTTTTCCTCATGCTTCTCATGCTGGATAATTTCAATTGTCTTATTTTCCAGTTCACTTATCATTTTGCTGCCTGTTCAAAAATGTGGTTGAATATGGCTAATGCAATTTCATTTCAATAACTGTGTACTGCAGCTTCAAAATTTCTGTTTGATGACTTTTATACTTTCTAACTCTTTAGTTTCAGACAAAAATTTCCTAATTTCCTTTAATTCTTTGTATATGTATATGAAATCCTTTAGCTCATGGAACATCCTTAAGACAGTTGATTTAAAATGTTTGACTTATAGTTCCAATGAATGGGCTTCTTCAGGGATGGTTTCTGGCAAATTCTTTTTCCCTGTGAATTGGTCTTTGTGTCTTTTGCAATTTTTTGTTGAGAACTGGGCATTCTGAATATTACATTTGTATAACTATAAAAATCTTATTTCTAATTCACCCGAGATGGTTAGGTTTCAATTATTATTGTTGAGGTCTGGAACTGTTAATTTGTGATTTTTCAAATTATTTTTCCTCCCCAACAGGAAATGGAACAAAAAAAAGATGAAAAAAAAAAATAGTACTCTCTCTTTAAGACTCCTCTGCCAGTTTTACCAGAGAATTTGAACAATGGCCAATCCTAGAGCTGACCTTCTATTGATCAGAATTAGCTAAACAAAGCAAAGATTAGTGATCAGACCCCATAGCCCTGGATTTTGAAGGAATGTGTCCTTATCATCTACAATAGCACAAGCTAGCCAAAACGGAAACCTGAGCTTCAGCAGTCACTCTTGCATGCCATTGGGTTTGGAGTTAGGGATAGTAGCCACTGAATTGAGTGTGAAATTCAGGGATAAGTACTGAAATTTATCATCTTTTTTTCTCCATGTTGCACAGTGTTCCAGCAGACCCCAGAATAACAAAACAGTTGATTCTGACAGCTTCTGTCAGTTCAATAGCTGTTTTCCTGGAGGGATTGATTCTTAGAGTGTCCTCACCTACCATCTTCCCAGAATCCTCCTTTTCTGGTTCTTTTTGCAATACAGATACACATAAACAAGCCTAAACTTAATCATTGGAAAAGCTAATAAATTTTATAACAATTAATGAAGAAAGATCAATTAAAAAGATAAGAAAGAAGGGATTCTAACTAATAACAGAAATGAAAGGTGATTAAATCTACAGACTCTCCACATATTGAAATAATAATAATATACTATGAAAAAGTAGTGCCAGCACAGTTGAATAGAAATTTGAAATTTCAATGAAACAAATATAGTGAATAGAACAATTTACGAAAACATTGAAAAGAAGAAACAGAAATTTTAAAATGGCCCATGTTTATTAAAGACATGGAATATGCTCAGGTTTGAAATTCATTATAAATGTCCATATAAGTTGTAAATAACTTCAACAGGCCACTTTGTACTTCTTCTTCTTTATTTATTCCCTTGTTACGTATTTGTAGTTTATTTAGCATACTAGAAAAGCTTTGGCCCAATGGCTCTGTTTTCATGACAGAGATTAAGACTTCACATAAATATATAATGTGATTATAATAGATTAACATTCATAATCAACAGGTTATTTGATGTTTACATTAATCAGTGAATCAGGAAGAAGCTTTTTTTTTTAACTTCATTGTTTAATATCAGGAAACACAAGTACAAATCATTGTACAATTCTATTTTTTACTGAATTGAGATGAAATAATACATTTGTGTTTTTACCAGAATCTGTATCACCTAGTACTAGGCACTAACAGTAGGATTTCTTACCAATCCTATGAGGATTTTTTGTGAATAAAAAAGCTCACAAGTCCTTTCCATTGAAGATTGACATTTATCTTAATATTCCTAATAAGCTGCTTTGAAGATCTGTTAAGAAATACAAAATCACTTTAGCCAAGAGTTTTGATTGAGTACTATTATTTCACAGTGGCCAAGATCTCCCTCACACTGCACTTACTGGGATAAGAAAAGGTATATACACAATAGCCCTTTTACTGATTTAGCAAACTGCCATTTCCTAAAAATCCCAGAATATTACAATAGATAATTATCAGTTAATCAGTAATTCATGAAACCCCATTTCTATAAGACAAATTCACTGTGACAGAAGACCATAAAACCCCACATGTAACCAAATCAAGTGAGAGCAACAGCAGTCAACAAAGAAAAAGTGCCCAGCATTCAACTTCAGTAGCATTCGTCACAGTTTTCAGCCATTTCAGCTAAAAGTTTTCTTATGGCAGAAAAACAAAAAACAAAAAACGATAAAAACAGCATTTAATTTGTTGGGAGATGTGAAAAAAAATTTAACCTGCTTATTTCATAAAATATTTTAAAATAAATTTATTTCTAAAAATAAATAAAATGGTATTCTTGCTGTTGAAAAATCAGTTACATCAACCTGTAAGGATAAATTTTGGGTTATTTAAATAAATAACGTGTTTGGAAAGCAACCATATTTTCACTTGCCAGCATTGTGCTTTGTTCTTGGTAGAAATCATCTTTGTTTCTTCTTTTTATAACCCAATTTTAAACCCTGGCCATATTGACTTCAGTGGCAGTTGATCTCAAAGAAAATCAAGGTCTTCCTCAAGAGAAGCTAGGTTCTTTGTGGCAGTTAATAAATTCTTTTCCAAAAATGCCTGTGCTTCATCGATATCATATTCAAGCATTATATTAGCCCCCAACCACAGACACAGCTTAACAGTAAGATGAACCAAAGCTTTGCAGAATAAGTTATCTGCAAGTAAGAATCTGGCCACCAATGAATTGGTGGATGCTTTATTCTTCTGCATATATTTCAGAATTTCTAGAGTCAGCATAATTTCAGGAAGCTGACCTTTTAGGCTCTTTTTCTTTTGGGCAAAATTGAGTTGCCCAAAAGAAACTTATATTTCATAAACTTATACTTCAGATACAGTCCAGCTTCTTTAATATTGTGTCTGCAGTTTCATTCCCAGGTTGATTCATGAAGGAATCTACATCCTCCACACACATGGCTTCAAGAATTCCCAAGAAGAAAACTGAAACAACTTCTCCAAAGACACAAACATTCTTCCAGGTAGAATATTTAACACCTATCATCAAGTGCTGTTAAATAACACATTAAAACTCAAATATACTAAAATTTGAAAATAATATCTAGCATTTGTGTTAATTTTCTTTTTCTGGAAGATAAACTATCTTTTTGAGAGATTAAATTCCTTTGGTACAAAAAAAATAAATGCCAGGTTAATGTTAGCTATATGGGTAACAGATATACCACAAAAGAAATTTCCTGTAATCTTGTGAAAACAACGGTCTTCCCTAACTTTTTAGTCATTATATATGTCTAATTTCACATAATATATTATTTTAAAAATTAATGCAAGTAAATGCCACCAAATAACTCATTTCTCAAAAAGAATATTGAAAAACCTCCTTGACAACCCTTTTTCCAATTCTAGATTCATACTACATAAAATTAAAGTAAAAGGGGGATTGTGGGGATATGGTGATAGACTAACAGGCAGAGATGAATGCTCTTACAAAAAAAAATGGAGAAAGAGCCAAAAACTGTCTGAAGGGCTTGCTTTGGAGGTCAACATACCAGGATCATGCTTTAAAACACCCAGGAGGGTGAGGACAGAGAAACAAAGAAACCTAAATAACTAACGTGAGTTACCAAGCCCATGGCAGCTGGAAAAGTCTCCTCTCCCCCTCCCTCAAGATGTTAAGTGGAATAAAACGCCTGGCTCACTGCAGCCAACTGAGGGGAATAGACATCGTCCTCGCTGTCAGCTGTTTCAAGGGAAAGGAAGGAGAGGTTGGGGTGATTTTCTTCAGTGAATTTGTCCAGCAGAGCCTGCTTTGAATCTCTGATCTGGAGATTCAACACAAGAACAAAGGAAAGCCAATTCTGCAGCACATCCACGGAAAAGCATGTTGAACAGCACCATCTGCTGGCCAGTGTGGAAAATACATGGACAAAAACTGATGTCTGTTCTCTGTATCAAAGGGGGAGAAAATCGTTGTGCCACTAATGAGTCCCTGGCCTGATTTTGGAAACTTAAGCCGGGAAATTTTAAAGACAGAATAATTTGAACCATATATCAAAGAAGAGCTGTGGAAAAAAAATAGGTAAGAGAGAGAAATTAGCCATCAGAGTAAATTCACCAACCTATTCAGATGCCTAGACATCAGCAAAAACTTACAAGCCATACTAGGAAACAAGAAGAGATGGCCCAGCAAAAGAACAAACCAAATATCCTGAAGAGATACAGGATTTAATACAATCAATCAGTGATAATCACAAAAATCTCTTAAATCATGTTAAACAATTTAAAAAAAATATGACTAAAGAAATAAGAAGGTATTAAGAAGACACTGGAGAACATAAAGAACAATTTGAAATCTTTGGGCTGTTCATATGCCAGTTGGGCCTTGAATCTCAACAGACTTGCAACACATACTCTCCAGTTCATTGGACTCAATCAAGAAAACTAATAAGGAGACGTTGACTGAAAAACACCATCTCAAGGAACAGAGACAGCCTGCAACTGCAAGCAAGAAAGTCCCATCTATCTGTCCTATGGTACCTAAGCCCCCACTCACTTAGAGGTGGAGTGGGCATCACCATCACAGAATCCTCAAGATTTGGGAATGGATGATGGACTAGAGTAGACTTACAGTTGTTCTACTGTAGACTTGTTGTGATCCTAGCAATGGAAGAGCTTTTATCATGGATGTGGAGGCAGTGGCCACTGGAGGTTCTGAGGGCAGGGAAAGGGAAAAATAGGTATAATTTGCTGGCATTTTTGGGAATTGGGAATTATTCTGAAACACATTTCAATGACCGGTACAGATCATTGTATATCATGTAATAACTTGCAAAAATTTGTGGTAGAGAATGTAAACTACAATGTAAACTATAATAATTCTTAAGTGGCAATGCCCCAAGATGTGTTCATCAAATGTGACACATGTATCACATTAATGAAGTATATTGCTGAAGTGGGAAAATTTGGGAGGGCTATGGAGGGTGCATATGAGAATCTCCTATTTTTTTGTACAATATTTATGTAATCTAAATTTCTTTAAAAAATAAAAATAAAAAGGTATATTTTAAAAAGGGCAGTTTGAAAGTCTGCAAAGAAAAGAAAAAAACCATATGGCAATGAAAGACATGATGGATGAGATTAAAAATATATTATAGGAACATAAGACCAGATTTGAATTGCTTAAATACAGAATTAATGATTTTGAAGACAGAACATCTGAACTGGAAAATACAGGAGAATGGAAAGAGAGGAGAATGAAAAAAATGCCACAGAGTCTCAGAGAATTGAATGACAGAATGACAGAATGACAGAATGACAGAATGAAGAAAATGAAAGCATCTCATACAAGGGAACCTTGGTAAGATTAAATGCCGACCTCTCAGAAGAAACCACAGAGACAAAAAGAAATGGGTATGATATATTTAAGGTACTGAAAGAGAAACACTTCGAGCTAAGAAATTTGTATTTGGCAAGATTGTCTTTCAAAATGAAGGTGCGTTCAAAGTCTTGAAAGACAAACGAAAACTGTTAAACTATGTTACCAAAAAACCAGACTTACAAGAAGGACTGCTGCAGCCTGAAAGGAAAAAAACAAGGGTGAGAGACTTGGCAAAGATTGTAGAAATGAAGAATATTAGGAAGGGTAAATTAAAGGGTAAAAAGAAAGGCAATAGTACGATACGACAGCAGAATGCCTAAGGACAAAATGGATGAAGTAAGTAATTCCTTTACAGTAATAACAATATTGTTATTGGCTTGAACTCCCCAAATGACTAGACTGATAGAATGGATTTTAAAAAATGAGCCATCTGTACATTGTCTGCAAGAGAATCACCTCAGCTGTAAGTACACAACCAGGTTAAAAGTGAAAGGCTGGAAAAAGATATTCCGTGCAAATAATAACCAAAATAAAGCTGGAGTAGTGATACTAATAATGTACAAAATAGATTTCAAGCACAAAACTTTTATAAGGCATGAAGAAGGTCATTCTATATTCATAGAAGGGACAACTTACCAAGAAGAAATAGCTTTACTAAATATTTATGCATCTAACCTGAGTGCCTCAAGATACATGAGGCACACACTGGGAAAACTGTATAATAATAGCTGGGGACTTCAATACAGCACTCTCAGTATTGAATAGAACATCTGGACAGAGGATAAGTAAAGAAACAGAGAACTAGAATAATATAATAAATGAACTAAACTTAACAGACATTTATAGAGCATTGGGCCCCAGTTAGCAGGGTATACATTCTTTTCAAGTGCTCTTGGATCCTTCTCCAGGATAGACCTTATGATGGATCACAAGGCAAGTCTCATTAAATTTAAAAATATTGAAATTATACAAAACACTTTCTCTGATCATAAGGAATGATGCTGGAAATCAATAATGGACAGAAAAAAGGAAAATTCAGAAATATATGGAGATTAAACAACAAATACTTAATCAGTGGTTCAAAGAAGAAATTGCAATAGAATTCAGCAACTATCTTGAGATGAAAGAAAATGAGAACAAAACATATCAAACCCTAGGTGACACTGCAAAGCTTGTGCTGAGAGGGAAATTTATAGCCCTCAATGTTTACATTAAAAAAGAAGAAAGAGCTAAAATTGAAGATCAAACCTCATTTGTGAAGGAACTAGAAAAAGAACAGAAAACTAATCCCCAACCAAGCTAAATGAAAGAAATACTAAAGATTATAATATAAATAAAAGAAATTGAGAACTAAAAATCTGTGGAAAGAATCCACAAAAGCAAAAGCTGGTTCTCTGAGAAGATAAACAAAATTGACAAAACTTTAGCTAGACTGGCAAAGAAAAAAGAGAGAAAACAAATAAATAAAATTTGAAATGAGACAGAAAACTTTACCACTGACCCCCCAGAAATAAGAGGGATAAGAGGATTCTATGAACAACTATATGCCAAAAATCTAGACAATATAGAGGAGATGGACAAATTCCTAGAAACACAAAAACCACCTACACTGACTGTAGAAGAAATAGAAGACCTCAACAAAACATTTACAAGTGAAGAAATTGAAGTCATCAAAAATCTCCCAAAGATAAATAGCCCAGGACCAGATGGCTTCACAGGTGAATTCTACCAATCATTCAATGACGATCTAATACCAATCTTGCTCAAGCTCTTCTAAAATAATGAACCGGAAAGAATACTACCAAATTCATTATATGAAGCCAACATCACCCTATACCAAAAACAGATAATAATACTACAAACAAAGAAAATTACAGACCAATATCTTTAATGAATATAGATGCAAAAATCCTCCAAAAAATACTTGCAAACCAAATCCATAAACATTTTAAAAGCGTTATACAACACGATCAAGTGGGCTTTATCCCAGGTATGCAATGGTGGTTCAACACAAGAAAATCAATGAGTGTCATAAAACACATTGATAAATTGAAGGAGAAAAATCACATGATCCTCTCGATTGATGCAGAAAATGTGTTTGACAAAATACAGCAGTCTTTCTTGATAAAAATACTCCAAAAGATGGGAATAAAAGGAGGCTTTCTCAATATGGTAAAATGCATATATGAAAATCCTACAGTTAGCATTGTATTCAATGGTGAAAGACTGAAAGTTTTCCTGATGA